>CM054117.1:11855316-11978479 GCA_028673005.1 Tanypteryx hageni
GAAAAGGAGGAGGGGAGTAGAAAAGGAGGAGGGGGAGTAGAAAAGGAGGAAGGGGAGTAGAAAAGGAGGAGGGGGGGTAGAAAAGGAGGAGGGGGGAGTAGAAAAGGAGGAGGGGGAGTAGAAAAGGAGGAGGGGGAGTAGAAAAGGAGGAGGGGGAGTAGAAAAGGAGGAGGGGGGGTAGAAAAGGAGGAGGGGGAGTAGAAAAGGAGGAGGGGGAGTAAAAAAGGAGGAGGGGGAGTAGAAAAGGAGGAGGGGGAGTAGAAAAGGAGGAGGGGGAGTTGAAAAGGAGGAGGGGAGAGTAGAAAAGGAGGAGGGGGAGTAGAAAAGGAGGAGGGGGAGTAGAAAAGGAGGAGGGGGGTAGAAAAAGGAGGAGGGGGAGTAGAAAAGGAGGAGGGGGAGTAGAAAAGGAGGAGGGGGAGTAGAATAGGAGGAGGGGGAGTAGAAAAGGAGGGAGGGGGAGTAGAAAAGGAGGAGGGGGAGTAAAAAAGGAGGAGGGGGAGTAGAAAAGGAGGAGGGGGAGTAGAAAAGGAGGAGGGGGAGTAGAAAAGGAGGAGGGGGAGTCGAAAAGAGGAGGGGGAGTAGAAAAAGAGGAGGGGGTAGAAAAAGAGGAGGGGGGGGTAGAAAAAGAGGAGTGGGAGTAAAAAGGAGGAGGGGGAGTAGAAAAGGAGGAGGGGGAGTAGAAAAGGAGGAGGGGGTAGAAAAGGAGGAGGGGGGTAGAAAAGGAGGAGGGGGAGTAGAAAAGGAGGAGGGGGAGTATAAAAAGAGGAGTGGGAGTAAAAAAGGAGGAGGGGGAGTAGAAAAGGAGGAGGGGGAGTAGAAAAGGAGGAGGGGGGTAGAAAAGGAGGAGGGGGGTAGAAAAGGAGGAAGGAAGTAGAAAAGGAGGAGGGGGAGTAGAAAAAGAGGAGGAGGGGGTAGAAAAAGAGGATTGGGAGTAAAAAAGGATGAGGGGGAGTAGAAAAGGAGGAGGGGGAGTAGAAAAGGAGGAGGGGGGTAGAAAGGAGGGGGGGAGTAGAAAGGAGGAGGGGGAGTAGAAAAGGAGGAGGGGGAGTAGAAAAGGAGGAGGGGGAGTAGAAAGGAGGAGGGGGAGTAGAAAAGGAGGAGGGGGAGTAAAAGGAGGAGGGGGGTAGCAAAGGAGGAGGGGGAGTAGAAAAGGAGGAGGGGGAGTAGAAAAGGAGGAGGGGGAGTAGAAAAGGAGGAGGGGGAGTAGAAAGGAGGAGGGGGAGTAGAAAGGAGGAGGGGGTAGAAAAGGAGGAGGGGGAGTAGAAAAGGAGGAGGGGGAGTAGAAAAGGAGGAGGGGGAGTAGAAAAGGAGGAGGGGGGAGTAGAAAAGGAGGAGGGGGAGTAGAAAGGAGGAGGGGGTAGAAAGGAGGAGGGGGTAGAAAAGGAGGAGGGGGTAGAAAAGGAGGAGGGGGAGTAGAAAAGGAGGAGGGGGAGTAGAAAAAGAGGAGGGGGAGTAGAAACGGAGGAGGGGGAGTAGAAAAAGAGGAGGGGGAGTAGAAAAGGAGGAGGGGGAGTAGAAAAGGAGTAGGGGGAGTAGAAAAGGAGGAGGGGGAGTAGAACAGGAGGAGGGGAGAAAAGGAGGAGATGATGGGGGAAGAAGTCCGATCGGACGCTGATCGACGCATTGACCTCATCGATTAAAAGCCATCTTTGCAAATGTGCGCGGCCGTTCCCCCTGCGTCACGATCTCTTCAATTGCGGGCAGGTCGCATTGCGTCATTGGTGGAATCTCGAGTAACGTGCCCCTAAGCGTGATGTTGTTTATACTTACTCCCGCACATAAACAAATAATCGGCAGAATCGCCTCACCACGCTCGGAACGTATTCATCGTCGCGCTCCATATTTTCCGAAATGGCTGAGAGTGCAAATGTGGCGCCGCCATCCGGCCTGCGCGACTACCTCGTGGGACAGAATCGTTAATTTATCCATCTGTAGCTTCTTATATCGCCTTGCATGTTTTACTACAAGTGGAAACATGTTTTTCCTCGCATTTCTGGACATTTTATGCGGCGAAACCTTTTCGGATATAAATCGTAAGGTTTCGTTTTCTACAAAAACAATTTCGTCCAAACTTCAAAAACCATTTGTCGACATTTTCCCGATTTGATCGAGAACTCTCCAGCGCTTCTGCCCTCTCCGTACAACCTATAATAATCCAAGAGACTGATAAGCCAGAAAAACAAGCAAACAATCTCCTTGCAACTAAGGGGCCGCTTTGGCTACTCTGATTCTAATTCAAGATGAACCTCTGGTCCTGTGTGCGACCGTCTGTCGCGCCCATCTCGATCGGCATCGGCACCTCTCGCGTCCTCGAAAGAAATCCAGACACTTCGACATTCGCCTCTCGTCCGCATCACCCAGCGCAGGCGAAGCGCCTTTATTGACTTTTTTAAAGTCATTCCACTAGCATTCGAGGATATTTCGCGGCAGCAATTCCTAGGCACAAAGAAGTAAATACAGTCGACCCTTAACATTTGCGAGGGATTTCTATGTACATTATTAGGGTGACCAACCGCACCAAATTTGGAGGGGCAGTCCCTCATTTCAAATGTTACAAACCTTTGTCTCGTTTCATCAAAAATCATGATTTATACACCAAATTGTCAATCAAGGGCCACACCAAGCTGTCTAATATCTATTACATCTATCCATCTAAGGGTGATACATCGGCAATTGCACCGTAAGTACGTCACTTCGTGCCTCATTATAGTCGGTAAATGTTTTATAATGTCCCTCCTTAGCTTCCTGAAAAGTTGGTCACCTCAATGTACATCGAAGTAACTTTCGCGGCATGTAAACTTGACTATTCGCGGATTTAACCCACGGCGTCATGCGTAAGTTTTTTGTTTCCGTACCTAAGCAGTGGGGTTGTTTTATTTTCTCACGATTTATATTCTTGCCACGCCATATATTTTTCCGTGAAAACGATCGCTTTTTGGCGAATCTTATCTTTTTCTTTCGGTTTAAGTTCTTTTTGTACCCGCGTTCGGATAACAATATTTCATTTATAGCATTAACGTGTACTTGATTGGATTGTCATAGAGATAGCTTTTCTTAATTGTATACCTCAGGCATATGAGATCTCAATTGTTCACATCTCTTTAAGTATTTTATGTGTCTGAGTTTTACATTCAAGAATGGATAAATCTCGCCAGTACACTCGAAGAAGCTTTACGCAAGAGGCTCAATTCAGTTTTACCCCTCTTGTAATTACTCCATATAATTATCCTAATTAACTGCCTTTTTATATTATTTATTTTTCATAAGGTACATATGAATTGTACTTTTTATTCATTTATTCTTGTCAACCGCGGAACTTCACCTAGATCTACTTAACATTGCTCCCCATAATCTTCCTTTTCCCATAAGCTTTTGGTTTCAACATTTGCGGATTTGACATTCGCGGTGATTTCCAGAAACGTAACACAAATTTTGCGGGCCTACTCAGACCCTGAAGTTTTGCGCGATTATGCGATTGCGCAAAAAATCGCATATTTTCCAAATCATCACAAATTTTTGTCATTCACCGCAATTTTCAATATTTTTCAAAGAACTTCTCAAAACGTCATCTTTTATGCTAAGCAGTTCAGAATTTCGTTGTGCTTTTGCGGTTTTTCCAAATAGCTCACGCTGTCGCGTCGGTTCTATTTTGTTTCGATCGGTTTTTTTCTCCCTGTTATATTTTTACTGCTCCAATGTTTGTGTACCTGTCCTCAAAACACTGTTAAATTTAATTTAATTAATTAATTTGAAAATGGATCAATTGTTTAAAAAGAAGATCGATCGCATAAAGCAAAATATATCGCAGCAAAAGATCGCGTAAAACAATACAGCAAACTTTTCCATGAAGACGGAGACATTCAGTTTTGTTACGTGTGCAATGTGCCTGTAGACCACGTCCGCAAGTCCAGCATGGATGCGCATTTAAAAGGCTAGAAACACAATGCTCTTCTCCAGGAGCAGTGCTCATCTGGTTCGAAACAAGTTACTTTGAATACAATGGCAAAGAAAATCGCACGAGCTCAGACAATGAAACATGATGTGATGACAGATTGGGTGGTGCTTCGTACTTCAATCAATATGCAGTTATCCAAAACAGATCATCCTCAAGTTAGAAATTTTCTACAAAAACATGTTCGTAATGGTGGTGCCATACCTGGTGGCAGGCAATTACAAGATAAATATTTACATGAAGTTTTTGATTCTGGCCGACAAAAATTGATTGAATAGCTTCGTGATAAAAACTTGTGCATACTTTTTTATGAGACACCAGATGTAGAAGGTCGTTTTGTGTTAAACATACTTGCTGTTATATGTGAAACTGATGAAAATGGTAAAATTGTATCATATTTTTTGGATACAGTCTTTTTGGAACAATGTAATAACTCCACTGTGGCACAAGCTGTGGTTAAAGTGTTTCAAAGTTATGAGATACAGTATGAAAACGTAGTAGTTTTTAACACAGACAACGCTGCCTACATGACTAAAGCTTACGTATCTGTTTTGCAAAATTTATTCCCTAATTCAGTACACATAACATGCATGGCCCACAGCATGAATCTCATCGGAGAAACATTTCGAAAACCTTTTACAGAAGTGTCTCAGTTCATGCTGTTATGTTCAAGAATCTTTTACATGGCTGGCGGAGGAAACGGCGATATTTGCAGCTTTTGAAGGAACGACGCCAAAAACCTGTGATGGCACCAGATCCATGTGGTACAAGATGGAATTCTTGGTTTTTAACTTTGCTTTATCACCATACACATCTTGTATACTATACTGATTTCATTTCAACGGAAATGAAAATTTGCAGATCACCACCAGTGAGTCTTGAGGAGCTACATAAAACGTTTTGTAGTGATGACAAAATGGTGGCTTCTTTACAGGTACAAATTAACATTATTGCTAGCAAATGTCAATTGTTGCTCAAGATGACTGATTCATTTCAAAGTCAGTTTCCTATTGCTGTAAATGTTTTTGAGTATCTTGAAGAACTACAAATAAACTTTGCAATCAATTTAATATCTACTGAATCCATGGATTCCTTTTTTTGATACCGAAGATGCGCACGACCTCAACATGCAAGCAAAAACAAAAATTTTTGAATATGTGAAAACTGGATTCAATAATGCATCAGAGAAACTGGATAAATATCTAAGTTATGGCCAACCTGGAATGCAGTTTTTTTAAAGTTGTGAGTCTTTAATCCTTTAATCCTTTAATCCTGGCTTCTAACAAAGATAGTTTTTCTTCCCTGCCATTATTATTCAGTGAGAGTATAAATAAAATACATACAGTACATAATTTGATTGTAACTGTTTAAACAAATTGTTTCTGTAAAATCAGAAAATAATTATTTTTTTCTGAAAAAAAAAAAAAGATTCGTGTTCTTTAATACTCCAAAAATAAGTGCATAATACAACGCATTTCAAAAAGTCAATAGAGGATATATTCTTTAAAATGACCTTAATAATTAATATATAATGGGATTTTTTATAGTTTATTATAATTATACTACCACAAAAAATCTCAAAAATCATTGTTATTTTTCGCAAAATCTCCGCCAATTTTTCGCCAATTTTTAGGGGGAAAAATCGCGCAAAACTTCAGGGTCTGCCTACTGTATATGCATCGCAGATTCCATCGACTCTGTAGTCACTTTGTTTTCCCTCATTTTGCAGGGCTGCCGCATCCATCGACTCGCCCGTTGCGCGTTCCAATAGTGGAATGGAGTCGGGAATGCCAACGACTCTCTCGATGAGTTCTCCCGCGGAGAGGCAATGGATAGAGACGAAAGATAAGGTCAGACGGAAAGGGAATTGAGGTCAAAAACTGAATGACTTCCTTGTTTTCCCACCTCGAATAGCGGACGCCCTGCTAGGATTGGCTGGATTTTTATTAACGGTGCCAATTCGGCGAAATTAATCATAGAATTTTATTTCAAACCTCCACTTACGCTTTATAAATACTATATTATATCAATTGAATCGTCTTATAATGGATATTAGTTTTTCGAAGGGACTGCGAAACTTGAAAATTCGACTTAATATCGGATTTGTTCGTTCGATTACTAGAATGATTCGTACTGATCCATTGCTCATTTCTATCGCAGGTTTTAGGCTGTGGCTTTGGCCACAAACGTCGAAAGCACGTGGGCTATTCACTGCAATATAAATGTCCAATGTTAGATTACGAGTGTCGCTCGCAAGAGATACGTTTTCAAAAATCACGCCTTGGGCAATTATCACAAAAAACTTCCAAAATCATGAGCTGGCCGCCAATGATAGAATTGCTAGATGATTTACCAAATTGGTATTTCATGCGGTAAGCACGCTAATATAATATATATTATGCGTGGGTGCGGGCGCGCGTGCATGTATAATGAATTGCTTGATCCGACTCGAAAATCAATTTGGTTACGACATTTCAAGTCATTTCGATATGTGAGGAAAATAGGTCCTTGTGGTCTTATTTTTTAACTCATCCGTGGGACAATCGAATATTCTCAATTACAGTTGTTGTCAAAACGGTGGATTTCTGAAAGTTAAACAAAGAAGGGACGGAGTTCGCTTCCCAACCCTGTCCGAAACACGGATTAGTCTCTTGGCACATGGAAGCAAGCGACATAAAATGCTCTTTTCAATACGTGCGTCGAGGCATTAGAATGATATTCGCTGCCAAACGTTCAACTGCATTCACTGCAGATAGTCACACCAGAAGTTAGACACACTATCAGTATCGTTCAGTGCATCTCCGACTTATTGTTGGTATAGAGCGGATATTTTACAGCAGTATTATGCAACTCAAACGTAGGGATTGAGCAAAACTTCTCCAGGATTAATTCAAGAATAAGTACTTAAGTATCAAAAATTGGAAAATAAAATCCATATCTTAGGTATCTCGAATAGCGATAACAAGGTTTTTTTTAGAATCAATTTCGGTTAGTCACAGCCGAAATGTGCATCTGGTATTTTTTATAATATTTTTATAGCTATTGGATATATCTAACAATAAGATAAGTATTTGATTTTTCAATTTTTATACTTAAGTGCTTATTGTGTTTTCAGCCATAATACGGGCTAGTCATTTCTCTAATGAATATTCCAGGATTGTTTACGGAGGTTTTCCGAGCAAGAGTACTCCCTCGGACCGACTGTGAAATTCACACTTAGCCACTAGCAACAGTTGGCCAAAAAAACGAGACAGAATGACGCATATCACAACGAGAAACCTTTACATTGCTATTTAGCTTTGCATTCCGACGGTCTTTAATCGCCCGATCAAAAGTGGGGTCGACAGATCGCTCGCTGGACGGCCTCCTCATCGTTCGTCCTTTCTTTCGATATATCTATCCACCGGGGACAGTCGTGCGCGCCAGCGAACTCATCGGTACGTTTTAACGACGCTCGCATTGAGCGGGGGGAGGGAGGGTGGATGGCGGCGGGGGCGAGAAGAGCGGCAATGACACATTTGTGCGTCCAAAACAGCTCGTCTTTTAAGGCAGGGGTTCCGAGGGGACGGTTCGACAGTTTAAAATGAGCGCCCATCTCGTAGCTTCGATCCTACTGCAAGTAGGTAGCGTTGCCATCGCAGATTTGTAAATGGCGCAAGATCAAACCTCAAAAGGCGCTAGATAGGCGCTGAAAAAAGCGCTAGATAGAAAAACCTCTCTGTTAATATATTTTTCCTAATTTATGCTGCCTATGTGCATCAGTAAATATTCTACACTCTTATATTGGTGTTAAATGGACACGAACGAATCTAAATTTCTCTACCGTATATTATCGGATATATGCATCTATCAATTTTCCAATTCTTTGAATATACAAAATACAAAAGCATTGATATATAGAATGGCAAGCAGGGCGACGATCCGGCGCCGAAGACCAAGGAATACACATATAAAAAAATCGTAATTTTAGTTGTAGAAATTATTGCTTAATAAAGACATGGATAAGAAACCTAAAGGCAATAAAAATGATAATTAAGTAAGGTGGTTAACAATCAATTGTAAATTTAGGGACAATACTATTTGACTGAAATTCTTTGCTACTGAAGTACATTGATCAAGAAATTTAAAAACACTCATTTCTTACATTTATAGCAGAAAACACAACTTGTCTGACTTAACAAACTTCAAAGGAGCCATGCCGTCGTTACTTTTATAATAAAGTTTCCTATATCTAGCCTGTCGAATAAGTGAATGAGATAACCAAATGTACGTTTCATTAATAAGAAAATCTAGGTTTCGTGGTAGACATTCACGGACGGCATGTGAAGTTGCAAGCTGTAGTGAGTGGCACACAAACTTAATCAAAAGCAAATGGGGAATCTCTTTAGTGTTTAACTTTGCATACAATCCATTTATAATACCAGTCATTACAGATGACTTATTTGTCTCAAGACCAACAAATCTCTGCAAATCTAATTCATAATTTCTTAGAGATTTTTTTAAAGCCACGCATATTGTGCCTGCATTACATTCACTTAATTCAATCAAGTCACCACCGAAGAAGGCCTCTCGGCTTGTCGCGAAATTCTCTCTGCGGCCGAGCAACTGGACCCGCATTTTAGGGCAGGGAACCATTAAAGGGTCGCATTGCACAGAATTTTAAAATCCCATTGGGGGCCGCAGAATTTCAGTGTACGCTTGCGATATTGCTGTTTTGCTTTTCTTATTTAATCGGTGACCTTCAGGGCAATTTCCATATCGAGTATCTAACAGCATGGGAAACCTATGCAAGGGGAGCACCGAGGGATTTTTTTGTTTGTCCTGGTTTTTCCAGCTACCCCACTCCATTTTTTTAAAATATGCCTCGGTTATGCTCGATTTTCTCATACTGCAGATCAATGCAATCTGTTATATTTTGAATTCATTTTTCTTCTTCTCATTGAAGGCAGAAAAGGAAACGCTTAATAAATACATAAGAAAATAGGCGTCAAATTTGGCGCTAAAATTTAAAAAAGCGCTAAATTGGCGCCAAGCGTCAAAAAAAGGCGCTAGACAAAACAAAAAAGCGCTAAATTTAGCGCGAAAAGCGCTAAAACGGCAACACTGCAAGTAGGCAAAAGAGAGCGTGAACAGGGGGTGCGCAGTGGTTAGAGCCTTTGCCTTCCTCGCAGCGGTCCCAGGTTCGAATTTGAGGAGACCGCGCAAGTCAGCGCTCCGTCTTCGGAAGGGACCTCAAACAGTTGGCCCCCTTGGTGCTCTTCGTAAAGAGTAAGCTAATGCCGGCACCGGGTTTCCCTCCTCCCTTATGAGTGTGTGTGTTCAGATTGGAAGGAGTTATGGCTATAATAACCCAAGAGGTTGATTAGTCTGAAATACAAGCCAACGACAACAACAGAGCGTGAACGAGACAGTCATGGAGTAGCAAAAAGGATACACAACACTGCAAAAAGGATTATTATTTAGAAATTGTTTGGCGTTTTGGATTTTAATTGAAATACATGAATACCATTTTGAGTCCAATGCTTTTAATTTCGACAAAATGCTAAGGCTATTGCACACAGCCCGGTCGCATCGGCCGAGCCTCCCGAATCCCGTATCCACTCCGATAAGGCCGCGCAGAATCGACGAATTAAAACTCGAAAAAACCTATTGCGTGCGCCGGCAGGAAAATCGCGACCGCAAAATATAGGACGTCCCTCGTCGCCATTAATATGACCTTGCTCCCAAGTTGTTGACGCGCGCGGGAGAGGCCGTGCCTCCGAAATCTGGAACGGGAGGCGGTCCCGAAGCGTGTATAAATGCACGTAGCTGGATTGGAACCCTTGGTCCTTAAGATTGAAGGCGCGAACTCGTATTTGCACCCTCATTTGGCTCTTTAAATCGGAATGAAGGGGCTACATCTGGAAGTGAAGAACGAAAGGGTAAGGGTAGCCGGTAAAATGGCGTCTGCCCGAGTCGCGTTTATCGTAATTCATTTGTTTTAAAAAGGATGTATCTCGACTCGAAAAGCTTTTAATGCTTGTAAATTTTCCGGGTGCAATTTTCGTAGTTTTCCTATCCGCCAAAAATCAAACCCTTTCATGGGAATCTTAAGGTTTTTTTTGTCTCCCAACTGAAAAGTTATAGTTTAAACGTCGTAAAATGATTTTTGTAGTTGTTCCCTTCATCTTTTGCTTTTACTAAAACAAACCTCATTTTACGACTTTTCATACATGCATGTAAATTGGTAAAAAAAATTGCTATGATGGTTTTTACTTATTTGAAAGTATTTTCCAAGTTTAAATTAAACCGTATCTTATTTCTTGTTTTTATTAATACCAAAAGGTTTTGAAAATTCGGTTGGATTCGTATTAAAGTTATTAACGAAAAATATTCTTAATGTCATTTCTTAATCGAGTGAAGAAACAAACAATTCGGTGATTTACTTATTATATTTTAAGTAAAAGATAAACATATTTATGCTAATTTGTGCAAATTTTCATTTTTTAATTAACATTAGATAAATACTTAATAATGGTTTGGCACATATCCACATAAAGTAGATTATATCACCCAACCAGATCATCGTGATTATCGTTAAGAAATATCTCTCTGAATTTGAATAGGCAATAGCTGAACATGCGAGGAGAGATCAATTCAGACACAGAAGGGAATGGAAGCTCCAAATGGACTCACGATCGCAACAGATATAAAGTTGACGCTTTTCTTTTGCGATCGGGCGCACTGAGATAATAATATTTGCGAATATAAATCATTGATATCTCAACAATTGAACGCTTTAGTAAAAAGATAACAGGATAGGGCAAAACAAACGAGAAGACGATGAGATCTTGGCACTTGCGTGTGAAAAATAAGTGCCGATTCATCAGGATGTTGGTTTCCATAAGGCTAAAATATATTCGACGATAGTATGTGCTAAAAATGAAGAGCTAGCTCACTCAGTACGAAAGAAAAACGGCTGTTCCCTCTCTACTTCTCTATGGTACTTCGTCATACCAATCGCCTGGAAGAAGGCGTTCGTTTTTACGATGACGTCAGGCATCTCACAAGTGAAATTGCCCACAAACATGAACTGAGCTCAGTAATGATCTGTAGTCGGCACGCTTGGGCTTGCGAGATTTGTAAGCCCATTGTAAAAATTATTAGGCATTCTTTACCAGCGAACCGGTAATAGCGGAACGCCTTATGGGCACGTCTGGTCCGTCCGTCCGTCGTAACTTTCATCTCCTAAACCGCTGGACGGATTTTAATTTAATAAAGTATGAGTGATCGTTATTAAAATTTGATATGGTGGTGATTTCCGGGAATCTGCCGTGTTGATCCATTTCCTGGACAATATTTCGCCGACGTTCCAGTCGGCTTCTTCAGGTCCGAAGTGTCGGTGCAGATTTTTGGTCGTCTTTATATAGGCAGGTTCCGTCTAATCCGGTGCGTTCTGATTGGTCGTTGCCTTCTGGATAATAAATTATCCAGAAGGCAACGGTTACCGAAGGAGATCTACTTGTCAGCTTTGACGTAGAGTCCCTTTTCACTAATATCCCCACGAAAGACGCCGTCAACATCACCAGAGCGCTCACAAATCAAGGATTTCCAGAAGATTTTCCAGACCTAGTGGAATTCTGCCTGAACAACGCCTACTTCATATGGAACGGGAAGGTTTACCAGCAGACCATGGGTGCAGCCATGGGCTCCCCACTCTCGCCTGTCATCGCAAACCTGTTCATGGAAGAATTCGAACGGAAAGCCATAGACTCGTACGACAAGAAACCAAAACTCTTTGTCAGATATGTGGACGACACCTTCGCGATTTGGCCCCATGGAATGGAGGAATTAAATAGTTCCTGCAACACCTGAACAACCAGAATGCCGCCATACAGTTCACGATGGAGATAGAAGAGAACCAGCGTCTGCCCTTCCTTGATGTCCTAGTAACCAGGAAGCCAGATGGAAGTCTGGGACATGCTGTTTACCGGAAGAAGACACACACCGATCGGTATCTGAAGGCCACCTCACATCACCATCCGCAGCAAAAAGCCTCCGTCATAAAGACCTTATACCACAGGGCGCATTCCATCTCCGACGCCGACTCCATAGTGTCCGAAAAGAAACATCTACTTGCCACCCTCCAAGGAAACGGATATCGTCGGGAGCTAATACTCAATACCATCAAAAAGGAAGACCAGAAACGGGATATGGCCCTGAAAAGGACCGCCGAGGACACAGCGGAAAACAAGCCGAAACCTGCGGCATACGCCATGATACCTTACGTGGCGGGCACCTCGGAGAGGGTCGCACGCATTCTCGCCAAACACGACGTGGTAACGAGATTCAACTGCGTGACGAAGACAGCCGACCTCCTCCGCACCGCCAAAGACCACTTACCCAAAAACATCTATGAGGGCGTGTACGAAGTCAAGTGCAGCTGCGGAAAGTCATACATCGGTCAAACCTCGAGATCTCTCAAGTGCCGCCTGAAAGAACACCAGAGGGCAACTGCTAACAAACAACTCCGCCTTTCCGCCATAGCAGAACACGCGTGGACCGATCCCGGATGCGACATCGACTTCGACAACGCACAGATTTTAGTAAAAGAAAATCGTTATTTCCCGAGACTCATCAGGGAGGCGATCGAAATTACAAAACAGCCGTACAATTTTAACCGAGAGGACGGTTACACGCTGTCCAGCACCTGGAAGAGAGTCTCTGCACCGACACTTCGGACCTGAAGAAGCCGACTGGAACGTCGGCGAAATATTGTCCAGGAAATGGATCAACACGGCAGATTCCCGGAAATCACCACCATATCAACAGCACGCCGTGGAAGCCTTCGTACTAAGTTATTAAAATTTATCGCCCAATTGTGATTTTCAACTGAATCCGTCAATTAGAACTTCCACTTTACATAATTACTTTAATAAACATACTCGTATCTTGTTAAGTTGCGTTCGTCAAGCAACAATTAAATGCCAAGCCTTCCCATTTGATTTACATGGGAAATCTGAAATCCATCGTGCAGGTTAATCTTCTCTTGCACATTAAAATATTTAGAATTGTAATATCGGCGCGGGCTTTGTATTATTCTCTGAGGAACGGAATGGAGATTCTAATTTCTATCGTAGAAATTTGCTTATCGTTCGTATTTCTTCGAATTTCGCGTAAATACCGCCGTTTTTATCACTCATTACGAAAGTGTAGCCATTGCAACGACTATTATTGGACTCGAATTCGGTATAGTATATCGTGCGTTTCACGCAGTCCGTGAACTACGTGTTCTTATGGGAGAATCGCTATCTCATGTTATTTCCCTATATTGCTAATTCTCGGCGTTGCCAATTCAAGCAAAATCCAGATTTTCGTCGTTTTTGGCATGATTTCTCACTTAAACACCTAACGAAGGATGGGAAATTAACAAAATGAGTAAGAAAATACAGTAAATACTTTTTTAAACATCTTCTGTTTGGGGACTTAGACTTTGCAGTCGACCTTCAATACATAGGCTGGAAAACGAACATTTTCTCGGTGGAAAGTCATTAAAATACGACTCGGAGAGATTGTTCTTGAATAAAGTTACAAAGAAATAAATATACGTACCTTAGTTATTCGCTATCATCGCTGAGAGGAAGATTTCGGCCAAACCACTGCTGAGTAAATGAGAAGGACCTGGTTGGTCGCACGGAGGGTTCTCGACCGGAGATTCCGATGAAATATTGGGAGACAATGAAGAAAGGCTCCCTCTACAAAGCCATTCTCGTTTCCAGCATGAACTAATGCGAAACGAGGGCCGCGGCCCGTCGGCTCTTTAAGTTCTGCTTAAACACTTCAAACTACCGAGATAATTTTGACTGGAATAAAATATACACCTAAATTAACTCCTTGCGACAAATCAATCGCGCGCGAACAAGGTTTATCTGTCTCATCACTTCCCTCTCTATCCATTCTCTTTCTCTCACTTTCTCTTTCAACCCCCGCCCCCATCTCTCCTTCCCTTCCCCATCTCGTGGAATTCGGGAGTAGGGAAGGAGTCCGGTGTCCTGGCATTACGGTTTGTCAGGTCATCGTGCAGTTGTTGGCACTGCTCACACGAGGTCGAGCCACTTGGACGCGCGCCGAGGGGGAGAGAAAGAGGGAAAGGGAAGGAGGGAGAATAGGGCGGGAGGGAGAATAGGGCGGGAGGGAGAATAGGGCGGGAGGGAGAATAGGGCGGGAGGGATAATAGGGCGGGAGGGAGAATAGGGCGGGAGATATAGTTTCTAATTTCTACGACAATTATAAGTACTTTAAAAAGCAAACGAAAGATGTCTTCTACTCTTTTACGTGTAAATCAAATGGAGAATGGAAACTATCCTGGCATCGAACCCATCCCCATATGATAGACAACTGCACATTTGTCAAATACAGAGATTAACGCCGAGTATTATAATTAACGTTTCGTCGAAATCCGACTGACCTATCGCGATTTATTTACCCAGTGTTCTTCTGCGTACTTAGCGAGTTTGAATGCCTAACTCTGTCTGAGAGTCCTCTTTAGAAGCGTGCCTGACAATAACAATGCTCCAATGTTAATCTTATGGGAATTTTTCCACTTTTCAAATTATTTTGGGCGCTTAAACTTAAAAACTTCCCATTTTCGCAACTTTCCTCTTTTTATAAGTTATGAACAATCAATTTGCAAAACTTTAGCTTCCTAGACCATCCGGAAGTAAGAAATAATTTTGACAATTTGCGTTAGGCAGAATAGTGCGGTTATAATATAAAGAGATATACAGTGTATATTATACCCTGCATAGATATTTGCAAAATATTTCTAGAATGCTTATAATATAAAATTAATGGGATTATTTAAATGAAGATTGATCATATCCCTAAGAGGGGGTAATTACTCCCACCCCCTCCCTTTATATCCGGCATTAACTTCCTAGCAAAAGTTAATCAATTTAAGGAAAATAAATTTTTGGTATGACGGATTGGGTGAAGTGAACCTAAAATCAACCTAAAAACTAAAACACTAAAATTGTCATTGAACCGGTTCAATTTGGGAATACCTACAATCATTACAAAGATAATGGGATTACATTTCATCAAAAATTTTAATCCTATGTATATAAAAGGTGGCGATTGTTACTTCAGCATGGCATGAAGAGAAAAGTGGGATATAGACGACCTTAGCCGAGCCGTGGCCGCTTACCAAAATGGTGACTTTGGGCTAAACAAATGTGATCGCGTTTATAATATGCCTAAAGCTACAATTAAACGGCACGATGAAAATAAAAATAAGCATGCCAACAATGAAATGAAACACTTGGGAATGAGTACTGTCTTCTCCAAAGAAATTAAAGATGAACTCGTGAAGCACATGCTGAGGTTTGAAGAGATGTTCGGATTAACAATCAAGGACTAGCGTATGACGTAGCAGGCAGAAATGATTTGCCTCATAATTTTAACAAAGACATGGCAGAAATGAATAATTTGGCCGAACGTTAATTCATCATAACATTCCTGTTGAGAACTCACCTTAGAATTGCATAACATGTTATTGTTGTCACGTTTTGGTTTAACTGCTGATTGATTTATTCAAATCCATACGTAAATTTCAGTCGATCTTATAATTAGTCTAGGTAGGATTTCATTTAAATAGAAAAAGTCGATAATCGAATTTGGAAACATTACCAATTCGACAGAAAGTCTCGATTTTTCACCTAAGGGTATCACATTCTTCAGATATGTATTTTAAATCCTTTAAGCAACTCTGTAAATTTTTGTGAAACTGCGAAGAACATTTACAATATTTAAAAGCGAAAATAATGAGCACGAAGCGTATTGCTCAATTTCTTTGGTAACAATATCAATAACAAGCTATGGAAAATTTGATTTTCATGAGCATTTGTAAACCAAGGAAGGAAAAAGGGCGTTTGTTGGTTGGAGGAGGAAGCAAATTTGTTGGTTTGAGGAATAAACGCGGTTGTTGGTTGGAGGAGCCGAAGGTCGTTCTATTCTAATAAAATTTTCTAGTATGTATGAACCGTGTCTTTCACTCGAAAAAACTTACAAATACTATCCACCACTAAAAATACCCCTTTTCTTATTTAGAACGAAATTGTCCTCTAATTCGGCACGAATTTGTATTTAGTCTTCGAAAAATGAACATTTTTCTTTCACCTATAAAATTACTCATTTCCTTAGTGTGTATCACAATTTAACAAGTAGTTCTAGAAAGAACTAATCCGCCTAATTTTCTTTCCATACAATTTTAATATATAACAACTAGGAGTGTACACAGGTTACCCGTAGTACAGAAATGCTTTTCGTCAAATTCGCCCTACATAATCGTATATGTACTAATATATTTCCTTTGAAATCGGAAAATTTTCTATATTGTCGTAGCCATGCTTTTTAGATCCGTTCTAAAAATGTTCATGTCATTATGTCACTCTATTCTCGCCCTATAAACGAAATTTCTTTTTGAAATCTGTTAAGCCAATAACTTCCAAATTCATAGTTACAGAAAAAATCTATCCTTGATATTGTGGTAGCCCTGTTTAGTCGATCCGGTTGAAATATGTTATTTTGATTATTTTTAGGCGTTCTTTACCAGCGAAGCGATAATAGCGGAACGCCTTATGGTCACATCTGGTCCGTCCGTCCGTCCGTCCGTCGTAACTTTCCTCTCCTAAACCGATGGACGGATTTTAATTAAGCATGAGTGATCGTTATTAAAATTTATAGCCCAATTCAGATTTTCAACTGAATCCGTCAATTAGAACTTCCACTTTATATAATTACTTAAATCAACTTATACTCGTATCTCCATAAATGGCATCCGTCAAGCAACAATCAAATACCCTAGCTCTTATATGATCTGTAAGGTATAGATTAACAAAATTATTCGGATAGAGGGTAAGATTTCCCACTAGGCCCCGAGACCACATAATCGCGAGTTATGGCTTCGGAGATAAAAATTCGAGAATCGCCCAATCTTTCGATACAGTTTCGTACGTATTTTTCATTAAGAACGCCTTTGAACTTTCTGTGTATTCCATTTATGCAGCATACTTTTCCATCTTGTTTTATATGAAGATTATATCTATGTACCATATTGGGATAACATGCATGCGGTCAGCTCTGTAGAAATACGTTTTTAAAAATATTATTTTCCTTTTTATTGTGGCAGCCCTGCTCTTTAGCTCCGCTTTAAACATCCTGATTTCATTATGGTAGTATGTTTCACAAATTTTATATACAAAATTTAATTTAAATCCGTCCAGCCAATTCCTTCCAAATTCTTAATTACTGAAAGTTTAATTTGTAATTGTGGCACCCCTGTTTGACCGATTCGGTTTAAATATGCTAATATGGTTTGGTATATACGTATGTGTATATTATAAGTATTAAATTTGGTTAAAATTGAGGTGGACAGTTCAACACAAATACGTGTAAAATTATTATTTTTATTCCTTGTATTGTGGCAGTCCTGCTTTCTATATCTATACTAAACATCTCGATTTTGTTATTTTATGTTTCACGTCTATTTTATACAAAATTTAGTTGAAATCGGTTTCGGCCAATTCCTTCCAAATTCATAATTGCCGAAAAGTTTAACTTTGCAATTGTGGCACTCCTGCTAAGTCGATCCTTTTATTATTATTTTGGTCATTAACCCTTTCAACCCCAAATTAATTGTTGTCAATTTTAAAATGTTTTTTATATTTCCCCATTTCATTTACATGTGTTTGAACACAGTCATTTTTTTTTATTTCCCTAATCATCATCATCATCATGCTTCTGTCCGAAGACAGGTTTTAACTGAATCGCTGCCTCCATTTCTCTCTCTCCCTAGAAGCCTCTTTTATACCTCTATAAGTAGTATATCCCTGCTTTATATTATCTAATATTCCTATTCTTTTTCTCCCTCTTCCTCTTTTTCCACTAATTTTTCCTTCTAAGATCGTCCTTTGTAAACACTGTCTTCTCAATATGTGCCCTATCCAATTTGCTTTTCTTTTCCTGATTGTTTTTATTAGCATCCTATCTTCTCCCACCATTTCTAATACTTCTTCGTTTCTCCTCCTCTCTGTCCATTTCACTTTCATCATTCTTCTCCATACCCACATCTCAAAACTTTCTAAATATTTTTCCTCCTTTCTCCTTATCGTCCACGTCTCTGCACCATAAAGAGCTATGCTCCATATGTAGCATTTTGCTAATTTCTTCCTTGTTTCTAGATTTATTTTCTTGCTTGTGAGAAGCTCCTTCTTCTCGTTAAATGCTGCTTTTGCCATTGCAGTCCTACTTCTGATGTCCTGTGTACTACTTCCATCCTGTGCTAAAATACTGCCGAGATATTTGAAACTACTTACTTATTCCAATTTTTGGCCATTTACCATTATATTTAATTCTTTATGTTCCTTTGAAACCACCATGACTTTCGTTTTTTCTGTATTGATCTTCATTCCATATTGTTGGCCAACCTCAACTAGTCTGTCTGTCATCCTCTGAAGCTCTTTCTCGCCTTCTGCTATTAAGCCCTGATCATCTGCGTATTTAATGGTGGTAATACTTTCACCTCCTATCTTAAATCCTTTCTCTTCCATCAACGCTTCTTCTGTTATTGTTTCTGCATACATATTAAATATCGCTGGTGAAATAGGACAACCCTGCCTCACTCCCCTCCCTATGGAAGTACTTTCTGTTTCTTCTCCTTCAACCCTGACTCTAATCTTTTGATCAAAGTAAAGGTTTTTAAGCAGTCTTTTATCTTTCCAATCTATTCCTATTTTGTTTAAAATACCCAGCATCTTATCCCATTTCACTCGGTCAAAAGCTTTCTCCCAATCTACAAAACAAAAATACATATCTTTATTGACTTCTAGCGCTCTTTCTATCATCATCCTCATACATCCTATAGCATCTCTAGTCCCCCTTCCTCTTCTAAAACCAAACTGATTATCTTGCAGCTCCTTTTCTATTTTACATTCAATTCTTTTGGTTATTATTCTGGTTAGAACTTTAGCTGTATGAGAAATTAAACTAATAGTTCTGTAATCCTTACAACATTTTGCATTGTTCTTTTTCTCCAGTGGTACCATAACAACATCTAAAAAATCTTCAGGCCATACACCAGTATCATATACTTGGTTAAAAAATTTTGTGAGTTGCTTAACTGCTTTAGACCCCAAAACCTTAAGAACGTCCACGGGTATATCATCACTCCCAACTGCCTTTCTTCTTTTCATGTCATCAATTGCTCTTTTAACTTCAGACTCGAGAATACTTGGTCCTAGCTGATCTTCTTCCACATCCTCTTCTTTATTTAATTCAATATTTCTTGGCTTTCCTTCTTTGTCATACAGAACCTCAATGTATTCTTTCCAGACATTCTTTACATTGTCTGGCTCCGATACTATTTTACCACTTTTGTTCATGATTCCTTTACGTCCTATCTTTCCCTAATAGCATTCGAAAATATGACGTTGCTTTAAAGCAACAATGGGACTGAATGGTAATATCAGCTGTAGAGGTTTCAATGATTAAAAAGGTTGCTGCATGTCATCAAAACAGCCTTACTTTATTATGCCACAAATGTTACAATGTTTTTGTTTGAAGATATCATGGAAACCTTAAAAAATTAGAACTAAAATGTATATCAATACCTTACAATATCATTATATTCCATCATCTCTTTGAAAGGCAGAGTGTTCATGTTACATCATTTGTTATGGAAATTATAAAAGCAGTTCTTCCCACTGGTTAGACACAAATTCAAGTTACATTTGCGACATATTACTTTTGTGAACCCACTAGGGCAGCCTTTCCTTTTTTTCGGAGTACTCTGACCAATGGTGGAGTCCGTCATAACGTACGTCATCAACGGGCCACACGGGAAAAAGTTTCCTCCCTTTTAGTGGCTCTGGAGGAGTGCTGCTCGGTCATCCTCTCTTTTTCGATCCTTTCCCTGCTTTGGTCGATGCAGAGGCAATATACGCTTGGAATTTCAGCAAAGGAAATTGTGGTTTATGCCCTTTCTGCTGTTGATGATGACGGTAAAGGAGTCACGCATTCACTACGGCTATTTTTATACACCAAAATATTATTCTCATGTAGAACTTCAAGCACCTTATGTCCATTCTGTAGAGCTCTATGAGAATGTCTGCAAGATCCACACCTCCCATATAGCTGTTGTATTCTTTCACTACATTTGCGCGCATCACACCAACTTTTTTATGTTCGGCAGTACTCCACCTCCTGCATGTCTTGAGGTTCAACAGCAGAATAAGTTGATACAAAGGTGACGGCTTTTCTGTCATACCACCTCACCAGGGTTCAGATTCCATCTGCCAGTCATGACTTCCTCTTCCTTTCATCTTCAGGTCTCCTTCTTCTTCACTCTATCGTTCCTGATTGTACTGACACAAAATATACCTTTCTCCTTCAGTGTGATTGCAAGCTGTAGAGAAGAGAACCAGTTATCAAAATAAACTTTGAAATTCTCATGTTCTGGCAATGTACTTACTAGGGCCATTACAATATCACCTGAAAACCCTAAACCTACATCTTCACATGTACCCTTCCTTGAGTATACTTTGAAGTCGTACATAAAACCTGATTCTCCTGATCTCAAAAACACTTTAAAGCCCCACTTATGGGGTTTGATCCTTATATATTGCTATAAAGGGGATCATCTGTTCATCAACAGGCATTGCAGGCATTTTTACAATTCCCATGTATAAGAGAATACCTACCAGTTGCTCCATCCCTTCTGTTGTTGTTTTAAGCTGAATTACATCTTTCTGGTGAGCATATAAATTAGACTGTTCCTCTAATACGTCAAAAAGTTCATCAGGGAAAAACATCTAATCTTCTAGTGGAGGTGGTGGAATGGATGATTTCCATATAGTATCAGAAGGACTGAACTCTACTTTCCAGAACCTGTAATTCTGTCTATTGGTAGTCGGTGTGGCCCTGGTAGTTTGTGTGGTGCTGACAGTCAGTGTGGTGCTGGCAGTCAGGGTGGCACTGGCAGTCGGTGTGGTTCTCATAATCAGAGCGTCAGCATTGTCATCGCTCATACTTCCATCTGGTGAGGATACATCTTGAGGGATATCCTGCAACATTACCCATAAGTAATGTTACAAATCACTATATATAAATTGAGCAAGATAAAGAGATTTTCATGAAAATAATGTTAATGCCAGTCAAACTGATGAAGGGCTGCCAGAAGTATAAATATTGGCTAATTTATTTTATAGTATAGGTTACAGGAAGCTCTGCCAGATATGGAATGAACTTATCCACAATATTTACCAGCTTTCTGATCAGAAGATTAAAGATGGGTTACATCCAGCATTATAAAATACAAATAAAAATTTCAGTGGGGCTTTCAAGAGTAGTGGTACCACATAAAGATAAAATTTCTCTGTGCTACTTGATAAAAATGGCCAAAATTTACTTTTTCTCATCTAATATTTCTGTTACTGTTGATACTAGAAGGTTTAGTAAGCCTTATTCTTTCATTTCAGATACTTCTACCATCCTTTTTTCGCATATATGTTAGGAAAGCTTTGTATAAACATGCTTGTACCTGTCACTGTTCTGTGTGTTACATGTGAAAACGTAAAGTTTTACCAAAACATTGATCTATTATACATACATATATATATATATATATATATATATATATATATATATATATATATATATATATATATATATAAAGTATGCTTTCATTCCTTATCTCTGAATCCCACATGTAGCACATACATACTATAATAATAACATAATGAATGATAACTTACTTCTTCAAAGATATTTGCAGAAGCTACTTGGTAGCAAAAAAGTATTTCATCCTCTACATCAGATGGATTATCCTTTAAATCTGATGCATTTTCATCAGGTATATGGTCCAGAATATTTCGTATGTCTTCATATTTTAATATACGTGGTTTCATGTCTCTAAAGATAACAAAAAATATGTTATGGCTTTGCTAAAATGCAGGTTTCAAAATAAGTAAGATTAGGCTTTACATTCACGTTCAAACCCAATGTTGCTATAAAGTAACACATATTTTCATACTAGTATAGTGCATGATAAATATTTTTCCCACCTACATCTGTTTTTTTCTATTGAAACGACTTAAACAATAATATCCAATGGAATTATGACGCCTTTTTTCACATCAGCGTTCCTTGCTGAGAAAAACTAATTGTGCTGTAAACACCTGCTACCATCTGCTGCACAGAAATACGACTGTATTGAATAGAGCAGCCATCCATGGAAGGAGAATAGAAAGCACAGCTTCGACCTTTTTCCAAACATCTATAGGTGTCTCTGGTGGTCGTGCCTGCAGCAATCCTATTGGTCAACTGATTTGATGAAAATACCCATTCCCCACTCCTTATTCAACCCATCCCAAGTCTCTTGGTAACTGTTAGAAACCCTGTGATTGAGTTGAGGTTTTTAGAACATAGTTTTCTGTTCGCGTGTTGTTTGCTGTTAAACCGTTCGTATTAGATATGGCACGGAAAACTTATTGTGCAGGATATTGGTGTAACAACTTCAATGGCTGCAGGATAGATAGGAAGATATCACTTTTCGGATTTTTGAAGGATATATCCAGCTGAGTTTCAAAAAGGTGTAGTACATTACATGGAATACTAAAGTTGAGAATTATGTGTTTATTATTAGTTATGGTGCCTAATTCTGCTTTATATTTTAGAGCAAAAGAATGGGCAAAATTTTGTCTGAGAGAAGATTTGCTCACGAGAGATATCAACTGCTTGAAGAAATACAAGGTCTGCAGTAATTATTTTACTGATGAAGATTTCTGCAGCAGGTTCCTTCGGCTTCTTTTAAAAGCAAATGTCGTTCCTAGTGTTTTTTAAGGTAGGAAAACAAATTTGAGTATTATATATCATTTATTATATATTGATGCTTCTTATTTATGATATAAGATACAATCTATTATATATAGATGTTTATAGTATCAATATGATAGGAGGATACTAATATTTAGGCACTTCTAGATGAGCTACAGACTTGTAATTTTTTATGTTGGTAGGACTGTGCACAATCGAAAATCTCAAAAATTTTTAACAATACGGCCGCTAAAAAGTCAATTGTTTAAACAAAATTTCAATGTCTATGTATTTCTGAATGTGCTACGAAGTTGAAATTTTTTGTAAAGCTAGAATTCGTGAAGTAACTGAATAGGGTTTATAGAAATTCTGATATGTTAACTGATTTGACTTAAAAATTCTTATAGTTTAAACAAATAGCTAAATGTTGAGGTACTTAGAGATGAGCTAGGGAGCTGAAACTTTTCCCTTGTTTAGAGGTTAGTGCAAATGCACAAATACACATTTGAAAATCTCCATGAAGTTGTTATTGTAGCCAATAAAATTTTTTTAAATTTAAACCATTAGCTAAATATTTCACTTCCAGATGTGCTACAACTGTAAAATTTGGCATAAGTGTGTGGTATTAGTACGCCACAACGGAAAAAGTATAGTATTCTTCAAATTTAAAAATTTTAGGGATTGTTTTTATTACAATATTTTTCCATAAGGAAATAATAAAAATCGTTGCAGAGGTGAAAACTTTTGAATTGAAAAAATATTTCCAATAATAAAACGTCTAAAAAATTAATACCTGTGTATTTAATCATATATGTTGTGTGTACCTATACGGTACTGATTTCTCAGATCTTATTAACTTATGCATCTATAACTTACGTTCTATTTTTTGTAGATGTGCTTAGGATATCAGAGGCTGAGTTAAACCCCTCCAGGATGATGTATCTGGTTCTTTATTATAGCATCGATACTTATAAAGTATCAATTATAAAATGTTAATACATAAAAATACTTTTTGTTGTTTTACATCCTAAACCTCTATTAAATACGTAATCAACTTGCTAATTCAAATGTACCGCCAAAGCCTGTTCTGCAGCTTGGGTTTTGGCTTTTGCTCCTGTTGGCCGCTCGATCGCACTGCCACAAATGTATTACCATTGGCCTTACGGGAGCTGCGCTTCCTATTCTCCTTCTTCCATTTGCCATCTGTCATCGAAAAATAAGAACTAATACACGTTGCTTAAGGGCACCAACAGGGTTGGCTGAAAAAATCACAGAGAGCGGCAGTAACTCAGATGAAAGTTCGTGTTGCCTTGAAGCTACGCTGGGGTTGAAAGGGATATGTGAATATTCTACGTATACACCAAATTTAGTTGAAATCGGATCATTCATGAAGAAGATGTTAGGGAGACAAACACACACATATCGTACACACACGGACACACAGGCTATATCATAAGATTACTTTAAATTTTTGGAAAGTAGGCAAATAACATTTAAATAATGCAGGTTTACAGAGCCTTTCTCTGATTTCTATGCTTTTCTGAGGTAGTTGAGAATAAAACACTGGGATCGTATAACTTTCCAAAAAAAATTGATATTTTTGAAATTTCGGATGTTTTCGTCGGCTGTGTTAAACCATTTATCAACATGGTAAATTTCACAACTGTAGCAATTCCTGAAGTACCATCGAATGTGTTAAATAAATTATGTATCTATTTTTCTATCTAAAACCTTTATCCTTATGTCAGCGTTAACCGGAACGATACTTTTCAGTTTTATTAATTACAGAAATTTCACTTTAATAAAAATTAACGCTTCATCCATTTGAAGACTGCCATATTAATAAATCAATAAATAAAAGTTTGTCTAATAATGAAATTTGCGTTACAGTAATAAGCCAATTTGCATTAAATTAGTGTTCTTCGTGAGGGCGGGTTTGACGTAGGGCGTAGTTGCAGAGCCTCTAGGTTTGATTAGTTTCTCAAAAATAAAACCCCGTCATTATATGACGGGTGGTTACGCAATCTATTATAAAAGCCTCCGAGTAAATCACATGCATTAAAATACGTACTATGTGGAGCTGCATCTGCATTATAACAATGAAATGCTAGTAAAATAAAAATCGGTTATTTCCACAAATATACACATAAAATAATGGTATGCTGTTTCCACAGATTGGAGAAAACGCAAGATAATTTCAATTGCATTTGACTTTCTAATTAATTGATCAATCCTGCGAACCTTGCAGTTGCGTTAACGTCTAAACTGCTTCGATCACCACCTGCCGTGAATCCGCGTAAAACGCGTCGATTCGATTGCGGAGGAAGATTTGGGTGTGAATTTCTTCTACATTTCCATTTTATGTGGCTCGTTTCCAAGGAACGTTTCCTCAGCGGGGTTTCTGGTATAACTCACCCTTTTGTTTGCTGTCTGTTACCATTGTGAGCGGGTGAATTCCACGAATCCTACGCTTCGGACGAAAGAATGGAAATGCCTATTTTTTGGATTCCGCGGGAATAATTCCGCTCTTTCCTAAATACACGCGCTGTCCTTCGAGCGATTCGTTTCCCGAGATACGAACCTCGCCACTTTTCCTCCTACGCTCCATTGTTGCATCTCTTCGAGTAAAACTAGAACGCAAACAATCAGAAGAATTCCGTCCTTTTGCCTCCAATGTCCAAATCCCATGAGATACTCAGGTGGAAGGTGGAATTCACTTTGTTTGAGATGTAGAGCCATGTCATCCGCGTATGTTATATCGATTTTTAGCCTTCTATCCAAAAAAAGGAAAGTTGTCTTATGAGATCGCTCGGGTGACCGTGTGTGTACGATGTGTGTGTGTGTGTGTGTTTGTCCCCCTAACATCCTCTTCATGAATGAACCGATTTCAACTACATTTGGTAAATAGAATATGCACATATATTAATGACCAAAATAATAACAAAAGGATCGACTAAGCAGGAGTGCCACAATTGCAAAGTTAAACTTTTCGGCAATTATGAATTTGGAAGGAATTGGCCGAAACCGATTTCAACGAAATTTTGTATAATATAGACGTGAAACATAAAATAACAAAATCACGATGTTTAGTATAGATATAGAAAGCAGGACTGCCACAATACAAGGAATAAAAATAATAATTTTACACGTATTTGTGTTGAACTGTCCACCTCAATTTTAACCAAATTTAATACTTATAATATACACATACGTATATACCAAACCATATTAGCATATTTAAACCGAATCGGTCAAACAGGGGTGTCGCAATTACAAATTAAACTTCCAGTAATTAAGGATTTGGAAGGAATTGGCCGAACGGATTTAAATTAAATTTTGTATATAAGATTTGTAAAATATACCATCATGAAATCAGGATGTTTAAAGCGAAGCTAAAGAGCAGGGCTGCCACAGTAAAAAGTAAAATAATATTTCTTTTTCACGTATTTCTAGAGAAATGACCTAATGGATTTTAACCAAATAGAGTATTATAGTATGTACTTGTGTCAGCCTTTGCAGATGACCTCGTGTCACTGTAAGAACTATCCGCCTGAAGATGCCCACTTAGTGGACGAAATGCATTGGGTTCACGAACTTTAAACATTTGTATGACTGAAGGTGTTTTATCTTATTTTAATTGAACTACCTTAAGTTTGCATTGAGCTTCCAATCACAAATATAGTATGTTTAATCTTCAGATAAATAAATAACCAAAATATCACATTTTAACCAGATCAACTAAACAGGGCTACCACAATATCAAGAATAGGGAGGTGCGAGACACGGTGACACAATACAATAGTAAATAAACAAAAACTCCTTCACCGTAAAAAGGAAGAGAATACACTCACGCTGCAGATTCCTGGTAAACACCGTCGCAGGACCTAAGTCAAAAGGAGACACACGCACGCGTGGGAGTATTCTCTTCCTTTTTACGGTGAAGGGGTTTTTGTTTATTTACCACAATATCAAGGTTAAAATTTTTCTGTAACTGCGAATTTGAAAGATATTGGCTGAACAGATTTCAAAGAAATTTTGTTTATAGGGCGAGTATTGAATGGGAAAACAAGATGAATATGTTTAGAACGGATCAAAAAAGAAGGGCTACCACAATATAAGGAAAATAATTTTCTGATTTCAAAGCAAATACATTAGTATACGATTATACTACGGCGAATTTGACGAAAAGGACTTCTGTACCACGGGAAACCTGTGTACACCACTACTTGTTATATATTAAAATTGTATTGAAAGTAAAGTAGGCGGATTAGTTATTTCCAGAACTACTTGTTTATATTTACATTGGATCAGAATTTTTCAAACAAGTTAACTGCCATTTTGCAACTCCGAGTATCGCCCGTAGCGATATACGCGACGGCAGCGCCAGAGAGAGTTACCCTGGAAGCCAAATCATTTTTTATAACCAGCATTTGTCAGTTGTCACTGTGAGGGTAAGCTGGGAGGTATGTGTAAATGTGTACGTTGAACCCATAGTGTTTTTGCATCAATTATATGTGTCATGTCAGGATGTCACTCCTGTGTGTGTGTGTGTGTTTCAATTGAATGACAATATAACAAATTAAAAAGTTTAATTAATTTAATTTAATTAATCAAGACTGGCGTAATAAAACATATATTTGTATATACATTTTAATATTTTTGAACGTTTCCTTACATTTATCCCAACCCGTAATCACACTTCAGCACACGTAGCAGATTTGATGCTCAAAGCACTTGAAGAACTCAAAATTCCTAATTGTGACTTATGGGGCCAAAGCTATGACAATGCCAGCAACGTGTCAGGGAAATATGCTGATCTACAAGCCCGAATAAAGGCTGTATATGCTGAATATGTCCCATGCTCCGCACATTCATTAAATCTGGTAGGGACTCATGCAGCTAGTTGTTGTGTAGCGGCTACGATTTTTTTTTGTCTCCTACAAAATTTCTACACTTTCTGTTCAGCGTCCACTCACAGGTGGAGCAAGATCGTCCCTGTTTTGTCACATACGCCAAAATTCCTCTCAAACACGCGTTGGTCTGCAAGAGCTGATGCTACACACAACTTACGGACAAACTACTCTAAAATTAGATCGTCGCTATACGCAATGCCAGTGGATGCAGAAGAGAGCAGTGACACCAAAGTTAGGCACGAGAATTGTTGAAAAAATTGACAAATTCGAAACTGCTCTGCTAACAGTATTATGGGACACTATCCTCATTCGATTTCATCACAATAGTAAACTTGCAAGCAAAAGAATGCACACTTATAATCTGTGCTCAAGTGCATGACACTCTACTTTCATGGATACGTGAAATTCATTATGAGTCTCAGTTTTCCAATTATGAACAGGAAGCCGAAGTGCTTGTGGGGCATAATATGCATAAGAAAAATAGATTGACTTCATCTTCATCTCAATTAGTATCAGCACAAAGTCAGTTTCGTGCCTGTGTGTTTTACACCATCCTCAACCATCTGGCCACAGAGCTTGAAATGCCGAAATGTTGTATATTCAGCTCTCAATGCTCGGTTTAGTGTGTTAATTGGTGTAAGCAATGCAGAAAATACCGGGTTCGCTGAAATACGTCAAAGGGCTGCAACGCTGCAACAAGCTTACCCAAACGACCTCGAAGATTCTTTCCCTGACGAACTTCTTCAATATTTTCAGTACGCGAAGGAAAATTCAGATGTGATGAAAATACCTATAAATGTAATTCGTGAACTGAGTACTACCAATCTAGATATGGTCTTCCCAAATGTATTTGTTGCACAACATTTATTTGACCATTATGTCGTCAAATACTGAGGGAGATCGTTCTTTCTCGACTTAAAACGAGTAAAAAAAGCATCGACGGTCAGCATTGCTAGAGGAAAAACTCAGTGATTTGGCTGTGCTCAGCATCGAATGGAACATAACAAGGAGACTCGATTTTGAAGACATTGTAACAGACTTTTCTAGAGAAAGGTCTCGAAAAAAATTCTTCCAAGCTTAAGTTAGCATAATTAATGCTGCATAATTACGTGCTTTTCATTTATATGATGGCAAGATCATCTGCCTTCTTTGTTTTGCTGATATATTTATTAAATATTAAAAGGTTGCTTCTTTTTAGTTACAATTTTCAGGGCATTATTGTGCTTAAATTGGCCAATGGAAAATTATTTTTATAGTAAATCGCAATATCGATATATCATATTTCAATTGTTTGATACAATACCCTTGCATCTCTACCTAATATCAATAAAGTGTTATGGTTGATTGGTTTCAATATATCGGAACCAATGGGTTTACCTCAAATCCTGATTAAAATGTGTTTTTTCCAATCGGCAAAATATTTTACAATAAATAGCAAATAAATACTAATCCTTAATCCCTCTTCAATTTTAGGTAACAATTGCTAATTTATGTGGACCTTTTTTAAAACCATCATATATAAATTGAAATTTACTAACCTGTAGCAAAGGATGAAGAAGACAAAAGCAAGAGAGCGGAACGATCCTTCCTGGATGACTTTTAAAGGAAGACTGCCAAAGGAGTGGGTTCATTGCATACGGAAAATGGGTGAAAGTGCATAAAACAACGTCTATCTATAGGAAAAACCCTAGCAAGCAATCGAGAAACATTCGTTCAAGGAATACATTCCACGGGGTAAATGCGGGGAAGGTCTTCAAACGACCACAGAAATTCCTTTCTTCCGAACCTCGAGGAACTCTCAGCAGGGCATATCCATGACCTTAGCTGCATAGAGAGGCTCGTGGAATATCCCACCATTAGGTCAGCAAATATAATATCAAAAACCTCAAAAGGGCTAAGAAACACATGTTCTCAAAATTATTCTAGGGCCTTGCGGTTACCTGATTTTCCAGAGAAGAAGCGTGAGCTTTTAAAAAAAACGCATATTTGAGTGCAAGGAAATACCCTTCTTTCAGTCCCACTGTTAACCCTAGACTACTAAACATGGTCAATGTGGTACATTAATACTAAACATCCGTCTATTAGAGTACATTTCTCAAAAACATCTTTTCCGATAAATGTTTCTATAAATTCTTACATTTTATTTTACAAAGGGTGCGATAATATCTTAAGATGTTATATAATAGGAAGTAATTTATGTAAGATTATCGCATTCAAAACAAATGTTCTCTCGGTTATCGCCGCCCATCGCTCTTGAACAACGCTGACAATAAAACCTTGTCGTTCTCATCTTTGAGGGACAAAGAGCACAGATTTTTTTGTTTGGTTGTGCAGGTCCAGGTTGTTCTCCGACGGGAGGTAAATGAAAAATTTCTGTGATCATGTCTTTTAATGAACGAGCTGAGAAGTTGACGCGCTTACTAAACATTCGTCCAAGAGGCGACTGATAACAAAAATAAACAATAAGAAGCAGGTTGTGGAACGCAATTATTTGCACAGCTCTAACTCAATGCAGTAAACAAACGCGGAATCTCCTATTTTACTCGGAAGTGTTAAAAGCCCTTTTGCTTCAACTAGAGTAGTCTGATAGACGAAAGTTTAGTATTTTAGGGTTAATGCAAGCCAAGAAATGGAACGAAATCCTATGTAGGAATAATACTGCGAAGTAAACAGAAACGATTTTAATATTATAATTCAGAATAAAATAGGTTTTTAGAAGTATATTTTTCCATCTTGTTAAAAAATCGACGCTTATCGAAGACTATTCATTTTCGTTGATTTTGAAATTTTAAAAAAATCGACGTTTATCGATTTAAATCGAATCCTACCACGCCTACAAATAAGTAACAAATCGATAGCTTTATCTTTATATTGGTGTTAGGAGTCTTCAAATGAAATAAACGTTTCGTCAATCCGATGTCCAGGTTTCCCTCTCTTTGTGCGGGTTCGCTTAATGTGGGTTCGCTTTACGCGGGTTCGCTTTATGCGACGAACTTATTGCTACCGGAATTTCTTTTTATGCGTCTTTGATTCGCTCTTATGGGGTTACGCGGCCAGTGCAAAACGAAAGAAAGTTCACTACCCCACAATGCGACCATTCAGTCTCTCATTGTCTCTTATGCTGTGCGTATTAGTTCTACAGTAAAAGAGATGAGAGTGGAGCGGATATCGTAGAGTGGAGATGAGACGGAGTTTTCGTGTGATACTGTTTGAGCATACTTGAGAAATAGTCTCTTTGCTTGCGGAACTTGCGTGAGCAACCTACGGTCCGCGAGCCGCATGCGGCCCCGGGAGCGTTTTATGCGGCCCGCGAAGCTATGATTAAAAAGTGACCCGAAAATTTGACACACAAATTCATATTATATACATTCAAATTACGAAAATAAAACGCTTGAGTTTGAAATGTTGACCATAAAACCTTAATTTAGACTTGATTTTCATTGATATTATATCTCAGAATATGTAGTTAACGTCCGCTTCAAAGTCTAATCAGGCCCGCCGAAGCATTGACAACTTGAAATGCGGCCCGCGAAAGAATTCGCAACCACCAATGCGGCCCGCCATGTAGAAAAGATTGCTCACCACTGATTTACAATGCTAATTGCTTTAAGTTTGTATTTAGCGCATAAGAAGTAGTTATGGTAACGCTTAAAATGATAGATATGCAGAATGAATTGCAGTATGTTTTCAAGTTGTTTTCATTTAAAATGAGACAAATATCAGAATCCATAAATTTCTTTATTTTCATAACAAATGGAAAATTGACATGTGTCAGTCCTTCATCCAAAAACGTTAACGCCGAATAAGGAATTCTCTGGTTACTTCTGCCAGTACATGAAGAACGCAGTTCCTGCGTAATAAGTGAGGATATTTTTTGCCTCGTAAATAAACTCGGCGAGAAAGAACGCTCCAACAAACCGCGCTTTCATCGGAAAGAGGCGCAATTTGACGAGAGGCAAACGGCGGAAATAGTTTCGAGCGTAATCTATAGAGGGCCACCCACGTCCCTCGCCACATTCGCCGTTACTCGCTTGAAATGTTTGTGGACCTCTTTTTTCGGATCCATTTTCATTGATGACCTTCCCATCCGGTGTTTACTTCCATGGTGATCGGATTGTTGATTCGTCCAACAGTTCGGCGACGTAATCGTAATGATTCGCTTTCCTTCCCCCTTGAATTAAACCGACGGCCTGTTTTTTTCCTTCATTTGAGGTCCTGCTTTGACAATGACTCCTCGATGGAATTCGTTAAAAAACACTCCCTAATGTGTATTTCTATTTTCATTCGACGTAAAAATCACAAGTGCTTCAACTCGAGAATGGATCTTTTCAATTGATTTACTGTCTCTTGGAGAATCAACTGCGCACGTCCACTAGATGAAGAAATCTCAGTGAAGATTTATAGTGAACATAACGTAAAAAGAACTTTTGAAATAATTCAAACTCAGACGCTTTGAACAACTTCCATATTCTCATATTATTTTTCGATATTTGTTGAGAAGATGGCCACAGTTGCTTGTCACTGCGATTGTCGTTTGCTCTTTCGCCAATTTCATTCCGATGTTCACTTGTCAAAACAGCAACATATACGTAATATGATTTTTCTGCAGATCGACCAAAGCGCAACTCGTGTTATTTTAAACATTTCACTAATTTCATAATCAGTTTCGAGAGAACTTTAAATTTCGGAATCCAAGAATTGTCCTGGCCACGGAAAATTCTTCGGCGATCCTTTCAATTATCCGAAGGCCCCTTTCCGAAGCCCTTAAGGAGATGCGCTTTTATTTAAAGAGGCCTCCCACGCATCCGAGTTCCATACATGCGCCCGCTGGTTGGCAATTGTCAACTTCGCTAGTCATAGTGAATTACCTTGAATTACGTGGAAGTCTTTTCTCCATTCCCCCGCTTCACCGACGGAACGCAGCATCCCTAGCTGCGGAAACCGCCCCTCCTCTCCCCTTGCCAACACTCCCTGCCCTTATTCCCGGGAGAGATTTCTTCCGCAGAATGGAAAGAGAAGTTCAAGGACTCGCTGCTGTAGCTGGAGAGTGTAGAGCGCATGAATAGAGAAGCCGTAATGGAGGAGCTCTGAGAAAAGACGACTGGCCAGGGCGGCAGGCCTTGAAGAACCGATGGTCAGCCGCACGTAATAATAACTCCAACTGCGATGGCCGAATTTCCAGAGTTCACGTGTGACAATGCTCTGAATCGACGGCGTCCAACACGGCGGGCATTCGCCACATACGGCGGATCGGAAACGGACGTGGCGAATATCTGCTTCAATTATATTTATTATTCTACTTTTTCTGTGAAATTTCAGAAATCGAAAGAAAATAATACCGAGTGTAACAATGAAGGTTTTAATTTTCAATAAATAATACAGTAACTATTTATCATGCTGCTTATTTTACCGCTGTTTCTTTTTAACATAAATAGTAGCCACTGCATTGATACAAATAAAACAACATTTTTTCTAGATATATAATAACTGAATGATAAAAGGTAATCATAAGTAATACCGCTTCAAACCTACTTTTAAAATAATTAGCATTATTTTTAATATTTCATAAATTTTGTATCATGTGGCAAAAATCGGTTCGCCAAGGCACCGAAATCTTCTTGGCCACCATTGTTCTAAATAACGCACGTTTAAATAATTCAGAGCCAGCTGACTCGCGAATTCTTATACTATTTGGTTCTGCGGTTCCCTTCTCGAAATATTTTTGGAATTTTAATGCCAAAGAGATTTTTGCATCAAGTGATCTGTCCTGATAAAAGTCGACCTTGTGTTCCCTTCCTGTCTCCCTCTTAGGCTAGAACGCGCAGGAACTGTCATTCCGTATATATTGAGTATAAGTTACCAAGTGCGGCTTCAAAGCAATGGTACGTTGGAAGTACCAACTGTGGAATCTGGGATCAGGGACGCAGCGCGAGAGGACAGTGTTGGTCTTAACGAGACTTTATCGGGCGTGGCTGAGGCCGGACGTTTAAAAAAAAAGAAGCGTGCGCTTGTTGACAACGCCTCTAAAACTGCGCGATATCGTTCACATTCCATCATATTAATCGTTTCGACAGTTAAATTATCCGTCCATTGCACACTCGCAATCGATGAGGCTCGTCTATTCCGAACTTTCGAAAGTAGTATACCTTCGGAAGCAAAGTGCTTGTTTTCGCATATTCTGAAGAGACGGTATTTGAGAATGACTTTTGATCGCATCTACGTCGCAGGATCGTGAATCCCTTGGAGATTCTCGGAGCATCTCGGCACGCGGGCGTAGAATCGAGGGACGCTCCATTCCGAAATATTTCTGTTCCTTTAAACATCGTTTCTCGTTTTGATCGAATTGTTCTGGTTGTTTACGCAATCCGTTTTATTTGCGTAACGTCGGAGTAGCGAATGGAAAGCAAAATTTGAGGCGCCAAGTATCGAACTTGTGTAGATTATCCCAAACAAAATCTTTGCTGGGAAAAGTGATAAGCACTTATTTCTGATTCATAACAGTTTACCCCGGCTATTTTAAAATGACTCGACTTTAAGGGCGAAGGTTGAAAATATTAAATTTGGATCTTAAATCCGGTTCTCTTACTGACATTCTCGATTTACCTCTTTATCAAACGCGTTGCTAAATTAATCGGTCCTGAAATTCGCCAGTTTTGTGCGGCCATGTTCCTTCAATGACGATCAATTCCATCGAACAATCATTGAGGAAAACCAATTAATTCACGAAGAAAGACATACGTTTTAATAGTAACGATGGATAATGTCACTCTGTAGTACATGAGATTTTCTTTGGCGATATTTGTTGAAAGAATGCAACATTAGTGTCATTTTTGCCTGAAACTGTGTAGTTCTTCCGCGTCATTTTAAAAGTGTATTTATATATTAACCCTCAACCTGGATCGTCCGGTCGAAATTGATCGGACGACTTTCGTTAACATTGCTTTTATTTGAAGCGGGATTGGGATCTGAGATTGCCGCACCTCTCAGTTCAAGACACGACATCGAAGTCATAACTGTTTGCTCACGATTTGTTTTTCTAACTGCATTATTTAAGACTTTCGGATCATATCTGACTCGAGGATTCCAGTGGTTTGTTTTTCAAAAGCGGTAAGTGATATCTGAAGGAAGGTATCGCTGAAAAGTACAAAGATTTTATGTATCCATCAAGTAACGTTAAAAAAAAACATTATTCTACTCATAGCAAACGCAAAAATTGTTTCTAAGAAAAGCACGGTGCAGTGAAATTATAATATAATTATAATACAAACACAACCATGAATGTCTTATCAAAAATACTTCTTTGAGCAAATTGTTGTGTTCGATTTAGTTTTGTTGACTTTACTTATCTTAAGCTACCTATCCTTACGTTAATACCTTTAAAATCGTACTATCAAATTAAGCTTTACTTATGTTTTTCAGGAAAAAATTACAAAATTTGAGTACTTAATTATTAATTATAATCACCAAAATGATATAAATGTATACTCAACAACTTTCTCTACGATATACATGAAACAAGCGCATTTAATCAATATAATTTAAATTAACAAATACCAATTGCGTGGGCCAAAATGACTATACCAATTAGGGGTTAATATATTAGAGTAGTATTCAATTTAAGCGTTAATGGTAAAATAGCTGTCATAACCAAATCACAGACAACTTCCTCAGAATAGGAATTATAAAAACACCAGATTTGAATGATAAATCTCTCCAAGATATCAGAATGTTCTTTATCATGGGGAAAATTTCCAAGCTGTCATTTCACTCCAACTACTTAAGATCGAGATTTTAGCGTTACTATAATCTTATCGCGGAGTAAAATAAGTTGTAACTCGGTGGTTTCACAGCGACTGTGATATCCAGCCCTTCACCAGTTGCCATGTATTAAACAGGATACGAACAGAAAAGTTAATATAATATAATATAATACAAACGCATTTTAAAATATCTCATGCCATTCAGGTTATTGTAGTTTCTAAAATAGTATGTTATTTGGATTTAATTAACTCGAATTTAATTAATGGGTTAATGGAAAGAAAACAAAATGCAAATTTATAGACAACAGTTTTTCCATCGAGGTACGCGGTACGTTTCTAGAAATCTGAAGAGATTTTTAAGATATATTATACTATATTATGATGATTGGTTAACTTCGTTAAACAAAGATTTTAAACTACCTATATAAATATTCACTTGCTGTATTACGAGTAAACAAATACCTCTCCCAGACATATTACTAAAGCAGCTTTTCAATTTTCATCTAAATGTGCGCAGACGATGATAAAACACAAACGACAACGTCGACGAAGAGTATTTCACTAATCGCACCCATTAATTCTTATAACGATTAAAAAGATACTTCCGTAAAAAGTGCAATCACATTTCCACTGCCTCTTTGAAAAATTGTTATTAGGCGTCACTAGGACATAACTTTCGATAAATTAGACCCAAATTCCCTAACTCGAATAAGAAATTCATTGACAGTAGCTGTCGAGTAAGTCTTAGGTATTACCCCGTCATCGCCTACCATCGCAGGTAAACGTCAATTTATATAAATGTGCGATATTATCAGAATTATGTCACGTATAACGTCGAGGGAATTATTGTGGATGGCGTAAAAGTTAATTAACTCCAATAATTATGGTTTAAATAAGTGTAACCTAGATTATAGATTGTCAAGTTTAGGAATCATTACTGGCTCCGTTATGTGCTAAAAATCAAATCGGAAAAGAGTATGGCGCAAAGCATGGATTTAATATTTTTTCATACTACGATGCTATTTTACCGAATCTTGTTCTTCACGGTCGTATTCAACTGTAAATATTTACTTGGGCGATTCAAGAATTACAGCACAGAGTTAATATTTTCCTGTGATGAAGTGGCCACCCTGATTTATCCTTATTCAGTAAAAGGAAGGGCGTTATAGAGTCGTACAGGGGAGTACGATTCAAATAGACATTTGCTTCTGATGCCATCTCAAAAACTGCCGTGAGCCAAAATCAAATAATTCGGGAATCGAAAATTACAGAGAAAGCACCAAGTACCAAAACAGCCTAGCGGTAATCAAACCGCAAAGGCGAAATATCCACTAAAAGTCGCGACAGAAGAAAAACATAAGAACCGACAGGTCAGCGCCATCGATGACGCACATTTGACCATCCCAATTCGGTTTAATCAAAAGCTGCTTGTCTGAATTTTCTCGACTTTTACCTTACAACCGGAATGACTACGAGAAACGAGAGCCATCGCAAAGTTTTTATGAAGTCGCCTTCTCTGGACCTCTAGAACCCGAGTAAAACCAAAGGTCGAAGTTATCTGCCAACAAAAATACACGTTACCTTAGTTTCGGCGGCCCAAGGAGCGAACACGCGCAAAAAGAGGGCTCCAACCCCGGATCCGCAGCGAGATAACTCGTGTCGGATAGGAGAGCGGCTGCTACGCTGCACCACGACGGCGATTTTCTTCGCTCGACTGACGAGCACGCTGCTCGAGAGGACAGCGCGGGGGAATCCCGTCGGAAGGATTCTCCCGCGCGCATCCCCCATCCGGCTCCGCCTTCTCCTCCTCCCCCCTCCCCGCCCTCTCCTCCACCTCCCTCCCCGCCCATTTCCCTATCTTCCCCCGCTACATGATCCGTCCGTAGCATCGTGGGCTGCGCTTAGGCGCGATGCTGATGATTCCTCGCACCCCCACTCGCTAGGATTACGCTGTACGCGGTTCTTACGGCGGGAAGAGTTAGCAAAAGGCGGAAGAAAAGCGGGGAAGAAGCTTTTTCATCGAGGGTTATAAATTTCTCGTTTTCGGTGAGATTGCGCGGGAGAATGTTTCACGTCTTTTCGAGCTTGTTATTCCCATTATATACTGTCGTTCGCCCTCAGTCGATCTCTTGAAAAGCCTAGTGTGTACCCGCGTGTAGCTTTGTGCACACAGCGAAGCTGATGAATGTGTTATCCCGGAAATTGTTCAAATTAGATCATACTTGTAATAATAGTATAAATGAGGTAAAGTACAATTTGGGGTTGAAAATCAAATACTTTAAAGTATTTACCTTTCTTTGCCTTTCCCGTGCTAGAGAGGAGTTTCCCTCTTCCTTTTGTAAGTCGAGTTGTAGTGTTTTTCATAATAAGTCTATGATGTTTCTTCGACATAACTTGCCCATGAGATTGCCAGCTGCGATAAGGTTGTCATCCGCGTGTTACTCGTACGAAATCGTAGACTTCTATCAACGGAACGCGTGATAGAAAAGCACCAGAGTTACGTAGATAATAATTAATTTCCTAATGAGATGATTTACATAATGTCGGATGAGTGCATACTTTGTAGCCAATAACATCTATACTTTAAATCAGGTTGTGTTTTTCGTAGAACGCGAGTAATTAAGGGCTAAGCTGTTTCAACCGAAGGTAACTGTTACACATGCACATTGCATGGGCAGTGGAACCTTGACTCCCTCATACTAAATTCTCTGAGCAATTGACTAATATAAAAAATCTCAAATTGAGAATAAAGAATCTTTTACGAGCAACTGGGCCTGAATAGGCCGGCTAAAAGAGCAATAACGAAACGGCGAAATGAATCCAAGTTTAATAATATGCAATGTTTCCTACGTTGGAACGGCCGTAATCGTGGCCAAATGAGCGGTTGCGCAACGGTCCATCTTGGATTCAACTCTTCTCTTTCGAGTGCGCTCTCTCTCTTTGCTCCATGCCGAAAGGTTCATTCGAGCATCTTTTGAGCCTGGCTGGAATTTCTCAGCTCCACTTCCTCTAAGCGGCGCTTCTTTCTGACAAAAGGAACGCTATCAAATCCCGCGTCAATATTGTTTGTTTTAAAATGATTCAAGACCTTGGCAATTTATTTTTTCCTTACGAAAATGTGGAATTTTGTACATTGGAGTGAAAGGGAACGATTAGTTTGGTTTATCACTCTAAAAGTCGTTGAAGTGGCAATAATGGACCAACAAAGATATACAAAACAATTTTTTATTTAATATTTAGGAATCGTATAATAGTTTGATCTTTAATAAAATACATACCATTTTGAGACCTGAGCTTTTAAGTTTCAGCGAAATGCCTAAGCTCATTATTTAAATACTAGCGCAATTACCCGTCAAATATGACGAGTATACGTGGATTAAGTATTAAAATTAAGGTACTTCCATTCTTCATTCTCTCTCTTCCTCTCTCCCATTCTCTCTCCCCCATTCTCTCTCTTCCTCTCTCCTTTCCAATCTCCCGCGAGGCAACCTTTATATTCTCGAAACTATTTTACCTTTCTGAAACATATTGTTGTATGGATTTTATATTTTTACTTTTTAGTGCATATAATTTTTTTTAATTAAAATAAAACTATAAGTTTTACTTTTATGTTTTTAGCCAAACATTAAAAATTTATTCAGCTTTCTCAGAAAATGTCTTCAAAATCTTTTCAAAAAATTCAGCGGATTTAATCTCTTCATCTGACTTAGGAACTCTCATTAACACAATATCAGCGAATGATGGAATATTCTTTTATGTTCGTTACCGTCGTATTGCTTATCGTTACTAATATATTGTTTAAATTTCAAAATAGCGTCGAAATTTCGTGAATATATGGACAGATGCGACGCCTGTTTATCATCCCAGTTAATCATCCGCAATAACACGAAACCTGAAGTAATGCAAATCACCTTGACGACGAAAGATTTTCGCGTAAAAATACGCCATATAAAACTAATTTGCTGATCGATTCGACGCGAATTAGAAAATCGATGGCAGGAAAACGAAATTTCATTGTTTCAGGAGTTCGTTGTTTCAAGTCTCGAATTCCTGCGACGATTCTATTCTCAAGTGCGACCACCAGGAAATTTCAGAGCGGCCACTAATAACTTCCCTTTCAAACTAAGGCTCCTCAACCCAGTCGCCAATTCTCATCTACCAAGTCTATTAATCCTTCTGTGGCATTTAAACTGCAAAACATGCCTTTTTTTGGTAATGTCGACTTCCGAGCACATTTATTCACTCAGTGCTTTTCCGCTATCCAATGCATGAGAGCTAGAAGCCATCTTGAACTGATTGAGGGCTGTCCCGAGGAAGAAAAACTAAGATGTAAAGAGAGGCAACAAAGAAACACAGAACTTGAGCAGAAGAAATATATTAATAAACCACCTGTGGGAGAGCTAATTAATCAGAGCCCGAAAGATTCGAGTTCATAATGAAAACATGGATGCATTAGGTTCACGCAAGCTGAATGGGTTAACTCGACCTCTAGAGAAAAAATGATTTGATTATTTTTTCTTCTCTTTTCAATGTTCTTCAATCGCAATCACTAGCAAATCAACATGAAATAGGCAAAAGGGTAATGAGGTACAGTCAGACCCCGATTTAACGCTCCCCTATATAGTGCCACCCCAGCACACCGCCCGTGAAACATTGTGAACAGAACTTCCATCTTATGATTACATGTAGCAAGCATATACGAACCTCGATTTACCGCCACCCCCGCTATAGCGTCGATGACAGTGATGGATAAACGGTGGTTCTTAATCGGGGTCTGACTGTACTTAGAAACAGTGCCTTCTGAAATTTTAGAGTGGTTTGAACATGCAATTTTTTAATTTTATTTTTTCAGAACCATTTTCAGAAATTAATATTAAACATCTTAAAGAAATTCGATGTTATTTATCATCTTACCGCTCTGTGACGTCCCTAGACTGGGCAAATATTAGATATTCACTAATGGAACTATTGTTAACTAAATCTCTGTTCTTAGAACATTTTTATGACGCTTATACATATATGTATATTAATATATTCCAAAACTTTTACAAGTGCGGCCACAGCTATTTTTCGTAAGTACTCCTGTTCTAAGTAATTTAAATATGCAAATGATTAATGTGCTAAACTCATCCCAATGTTAATCAAATGGAGAAAATGAACGTCCCTAGAATTGAACCCATGACTTCATGTAGACGGCGAACAGCCTAAAATTTTAAAGTGGCGTTTCCAAGTAATTCCTGAACGTTTTATTTAATAAGTGTGAAAAGTTTTCGAGTTATAAACGGTTTTCTCATTCTCCCATTTAACTCCATATAGGGCTAGACGCAGACAAAAATACAGAAGTGGGATATTAATATAATAGTAATTATCACATGCGGTCCGACATCGAATTGGCCCCCATGCAATTTTATTTTGAGACACCCCTGCTATAGATAAATAAATGTGTTCTCATGCTATTTTTAATTGATCTACCAGCTAAATGAATATCAAACTAAACATGGAAGTTTCCTAGTGTATAAACGATGGGGGATGTATCCGAGGACAACATGCAATCATCTTTCGCGAATTCTTTCTCATTGAGGCCATTAACACCTTCTTATAACAAATGATAATAATTCGCTGCGAGAGGTACCTAGTAGTTTAACTTCGTCCATCTGCAACCAAATCGAATTCTCTGACTTTTACTTTACACCTTTGCACATCGAATCCATTAGCTTTACAAAACTGAACTACTAGCGAAAGTCCCATTATCCTATCTTGCACATTAAAGAGTGCAGATAAAGATCGAAAATGTCACTAATAATAGATAACTAGTCTCGATAGTTATGCTCTGCTGTCTTAATTACGACTTGTGACGTTTTTTGTCCGTTGTAAGCCGTACACTATTAATTAATATCAAGGGGTGTAAATGACAAACTTATCAGCAAGTTCGATAAAATCTGAGAAGATCGTTTCCTTCAATCGCATTCGTTATTGCTATCTCTCTAGTGCGGTGGCCTTTTTGCAGCACCCGATATCAATCGCCCTCTTTTCGGATATGTTTTTCGTTTGTTTTACAGCAATCGCTGGCTTATAAATAACAACTCGTCAAATGACGACGCCCTTCTTCAAAATCACAACGACGAATCTGCGTTAGGAATCGAACCTACCAAGTTAACGGAATGAAGTCGCTATACCTGCACCGCTACCAACACTTGCAATTTGATCCAATATTCCCCGATGTATTCCACACTTCGCGGGCGAAGTGCTTCGGAGTCGTCGTTCGAATTCTTCTCTTGCCGTCCGAATCAGTAACGGGGAAAACATGTCGCTGTTAAAGGCAACCTCAGCGATTATCAAAGAGTCGCCCGCGACAGTGCTGCTGTTCGTGAGAGGTTACAGAGGTTCTCAACCTACGGTCCAACAGAAGTCGGACGCTAGAATCGATTGCGATAGCGGAATAGTAAACACGTTCCAAAACGTTTAACAAATGTTATTCAACTCGCGGATCCCCGAAAAATAACACGCGGGCCGCTAGGGGTCCGGGGACCCCCGGTCGAGAAACTCTGCCCTAACCAGAGGTGGATTGTAGATTTTCGGGGCCCTGGGCTAATTATTTTGTGGCCATCAACATAAACATAACAAAAGAACAAATAATAATATCAGATGATAACTATAATAATCACACTTCATACGCAGTAGATGACTCTGTTGTCAGGAGCAAAATTGCTTTTTCTAGCAGCTCCTGTCAAACGCAACACGTTGTTGCTGATAAAGTTGACTGGAATAATACGGAATTATTTGGAAAATAATTTAGTAGTTGTGATTTAAAATACTAAAACAAAATTAGAGTATTTAATGAACGGTACCCACATATAGAGAACTTTTTCATTCCAAATTCCAAATTAGAATTGTATGTATCGTACGCAAGACGCAAAAACAAAAAAGTGACTTTTGGGGGCTCTTAGACAAAGTGGGCCTTGGGCTACAGCCCAATTAGCCCATATATATATATATATATATATATATATATATATATATATATATATATATATATCCGCCTCTCTCCCTAACGGAACTTTTTCTCAAGAAAACGAACTTCGTGGCCAAAGCCATGTTAAGAGAAGAAAGTATTTCGACAATTTTCCATCAGGCTTGAAGGATTATAATTGCCTGGGAGGAAACATAAGTGCGTCTTTAGAATTATAGTCTGCGTAATCTAACTTGAGCTCTGGCGACCGAGAAAAATTACTGGGGATGCTGGCAAAATTGGCCTCAGCATGACACTGGACAGCAACGTTACCTCATAGTATGTAACCACTGTCCCTGTCTTTCTCCACGGCCCCCTCTTGCTTGTGATTTGGTAATGTTTCTTCTGCTGTCGGAGCCAAATTAAACTACTTCCATCGTAATCGTGTAGCATTCCCCAGGAGTTATTATCCTCAGCGTTCAGAAGTTAGTTCCGGAACTTTGGTCCCATACAATGCCTTTATCTATTTTAAATTAACAAGTGATTTTAAAAAGCAATCCGTTTTTAATGCCGAACGATTAGAGATTTAGCAATTCTTATCAGAGAGGGCGAATTACGTTTCCACACAAATCTCGCGCGTCTACCTGGGGTCCTACATCGGTAAATGCGACTCTGTATTCTCCCAATTTCTACGCAGCTAGGTTTTCATCTCGGAGCAAGCACGCCGCCATGAGGTTAGTTCAACTCGTTTGCGAGATATCATTCAGCTCCTTCTTCCTCCAAATATTTTATTTCTATAGAATTTCTTAGAAAGGCGTCATCCAATGTTCTCTCAACGGAAAGAAACTCGAGAAACATTTCATCGCAAGATGTCATTCACTCTCACTCACACCTAACGTGTAGAGGTATGTGTATTTTGTCTTCAAAGACCCGAGAGATTTAGGTCGTGTCCCACTCCGAGGCAGCTCGCGGGAACCGAATTTTCGACCGGAATATTTTTATAGCGCTCAGAAAACTGCTGACCAATGTCTCGCATCTGCGCTGCTCCGCCGTAGGCAGTTATTTACGCTGCTGTCTATGTCCCCTTTCACCTCAAACCCAAGGGAAGTTGCCGGTCAAGGTCTGGCGATAAGTACATATTTTCGTCACTCAGTCAATTGGGTTGCAGCTGGCCACTTGGATATATATACATACGCGCTGCGTCAAGGAAGAAGTGCAAGCGAGCGCTGGAAAATTAAGTTTTTATTTGCGAGAGTACTGTAAATTAAATCAGCATTAACGTTATAGTTTATTTAGGAAACTGGAAAAAATCTGCTATCTGCCATTTTTTCTCGTTTCTAAATTTTCCAACATTGCAGCTTATGCCTACAGCATAGGGGTCATAAGATCCATTCATTCCATCTCTTTATAAAAATCTGATGTGGCCACCACATGACTTTCTCCATACCTGTAATATTTCTAAAAATTCCAAATAGATTACATAATAATAAACATTTCAAGAAACCGCGTGAAAAATGTAGACTTGACAAAGAACAGAAATAAACTCAAACCATAGCCTTCTGATATTAGATATATCCACAAAGCTCCAACAATTAAGAAAATAAAAAGTAGCGTTACTAAGACGTAACTAAGCGTCACTTGTTAACAATAAACGTCGGTAGGTGGCGTGGTGGTGACAGCTAAAAATATAATTTTTAAGATCTGTTAAACAATGCATTTGGGAAAATATTTCAAACAAAGGTTGTAGAAAATTAAATTTCCTACAACTTTTATTCCAATACATTTTTAAATATATCAAATATTAAAGCAAATATTTCAAACTAATGGATTAGTGAAAGAGTAAATACCCACTTTCGATTGATGGATTTTTAACCCTAAAATTGAATTTTACGGTTAAGGAGTATTTAACATCAATTTCGCCGTAATGGTCAAAACGTGTTCGGGGGACCTCAAAACGTGTATTTCCGTTGAAATCTCGAAATCGAATTTTTTTTTCATGAAAACAATACTTTCCCCTATACTACGCATGGAGAAAGTAAAAACCAAATTAACACCTATATGAGGTTGAATTAACGTAGCCATAATTTAAATCGTTCTGCCTTATTTTCTTATTAATAATATCATTTGGTTGCAGGCAATATTTTTTACACAAAGTAAATACATTTCACTGCTTACCGCAATTTTCATTCGTTAACAAAGCATTTTATGTAAACTCAGTAAGGCCAAGACAAAAATATGTAATAACAGAGGTAACTCCGGTAGAATCGTCGTGGGATCTAATTCTTATGAAGAAACACACACACACTCCAAGGAGGCACTCACACAGTAGACTCGAACCAAATAATTTAACTAGACACCGATGTTTCGACAGTTACGCTGTCATCTTCAGTAGTGTGGGTTTGTTTGAGTGCCCAGTCAGTAGTGTGGGTGATATGAGGAAAGAGGGGGTGTATATGTCGAGAGTGACCGTTGGGAAAGGGGGGTGGAAAGGTGAGAAAACCCGTTTAACTGGGTAACTGAAAAAGGGGCGGGTGTGGGATGATACCTAGGTCGTTGTTCATGACCGTGTTTTTGTTTTTATGTATGCATATGCTTTCGTATGCATCGAGTTTACTGTACCGATTGATTGATTTTAGCAGAGATAGCTTTTCTGAAGTGATGGGATGGTGAGTGTCAAAAATATGAGTGGCAATGTCTGTTTAATCTGTTGTTTTTGTAATGTGCTAGGTGTTCTTTAAACCGGGTTTCCAGTTTGCGTCTAGATTGCCCTATGTAAATTTTGTCTCATGAACTGCAAGTGACTTGATATATACCTGATTTGTGGTGGTTGGGAATTTTATCCTTCGGGTTGGACAATAGGTTAGATAATGTATTTTCGTTTACAAAAACTGGGTGGAGATCAAATTTTGAAAGTGTGCGTTGGAGATTCTGCGTTAGTTTCGGTGCTTATGGGAGTTTCATGTATTTTTCCATTGTTTTGTTTTTGGCTCGTGAGTGTGGTGCATGATTTAATGTGAACATTGTGTTTGTGTGTTTTAAAATTTTTTTTCGATGATTAGTGGGTCGAATCCGTTATGTAATGCGCAATCTTTAATTAATCTATGTCAAAGTTTGTTTTCGAAAGAGGTGTGTTTAAGAGTCTGTGGATCATCGACTGGAAAGGAGCTAATTTGTGGGAGATGTGGTGGTGAGAGCCCATATGGATGTATGTGTCGGTGTGTGTAGGTTTTCTGTAAATGTTGAAATGTAGTTTGTTACATTTTCTTGTGACTAGTAGATCTAGGAAGGGTAATGATTTATTTTTTTCTTTTTCGTGTGTGAATTTTATGGTGTCGAATTGTTGTTTGAGATGTTGTACGAAATTAGGAAGGCTATCACACACACGCACACTCCAAGGAGTGTGTGTGTGTGTGTGTGTGTTTATTCATAATAATTAGGTCCCACGACGATTCTACCGGAGATCTGCAGCGCGTAAGTGAGTTTTCTCTTTCCTTATTTTACGGTGAAGGATCTATTACCTTTTACTTACTTTGTATTGTATCACCGTGTCTCGCAATACCCTTTTATTATTAACAGAGGTAACGGCATTTATGACTCATTACTAGAAATTTTAAAATGTCTATATTATAATACCCTATCAAGAGGAAGAAAAAATGTGGTTTTGGAAGATAGAATTCGTCTTTCTCGTTATTAGATATCGTTACAACTCTCGTAAAACATTTCCCAACTGATATTTGGACAGTGCATACTTGGAAATTTTTCAACTCGAGTTGCATACGCTCATCGTGTCCCTTCTGGCATGTTGCTCCGTCGAGTACGCATGACCTGCATTATGTCCCAGCTTTGCAAAAATGAAATATATATATATATATATATATAAAATAATACACATGGAAAATAATTACCTACACTTTTTCGTCAGTTAATCCACTCTAAATAAAAGAATTTTGAAAGAAAACGCGTTTCATAAAAAATGATTTTACGGCCTTGATACAAAATTTTTAAAATACGAATTGTTTCGTTTCTCTCCCATTGTTTTAATATTTCAGTTTCAATTAAATGAAATCATAATGCTGGCTCAAATATTATTTTATTTTATTTCCTAAGAACTATTGACAAATAATTCCTTAGGTAATAAATAAAAATGTAGTTTTGTCAATAATCAGTTATAAATGCCGAGGAAATTTAAAAGGTTGTTTGCATCCACTGCGTAAGAGAATAACGATGAGCCTTCGCGTACCTTTCTTAGCTTACGAATCCCTGCAAACTTCTGGACATAAGTTGATTTAATAAAATAAATAAAATGTTTATGTTCGATAAGAATTTATATTATACATCGATGACAAACGTCAAAATTTTCCCTATGAAAAAATCGATCACATTTATCGTCTCAAGAGAGATAAAACCTGGATTCCAAAACGCATTTTGCCATCGTGACTGAATAACTCGATTTACCTAAAGCCTTCATGGCCACATTGTATTTATCGGTTTTTCTTACCTTCTGGTAAAACCAAAACTATTTCCTAATCTTCCGAGTTAAAATTACCTCCACGCGTTCCGTCCTCAAAAATCACAGGAACTAATTAAATTGGCGGATGCTCAAACCAGTCCACTCATCCGGTGTGACTCTTGTGTTTACCGGATGAGAGAAACAGAGAGGGAGAGAAACGGAAGACCAAACGAGGAAAGAGCCCCGCCGGAAGATAAGAGGAGCTCGCGGATTCTAATAAGAGGGAATCCATTCACGCGGCTTTGGGAGGGAGAAGAGGGAGGGGCGAGAGGGAGGTAGGAGAGGGAGGGGGAGGAGGAATGGAGAGAGTTACAGCGTGGCCCTCTCGATGAGAGAGGACGAGTGTTCCCGCATTCGTATGCCTAGTAAGGAGTGTGGGAGAGGGGGGAGAGACGCCCCCATCTGGGCCGGCGCCTGAGTTAAACACGCTAATTATAATCCGGCGTCGGTCGAACGGATGAGTCGGAGGTCCTCAAACGCGGTCCCTGTTCACGCCGCGCGAGGGAGAGTGGGCGTGGAGGAGGAGACGCGTGGGAGGAAGAGACAAGAGGGAGGAGGAGTAAATATTTCCCCGTGTGCCAGAGGAGCGTAAAATTCGAGAGAGAGAGAGGCAGAGTTCGTCCGAATTTCCGTAACGTGCGGGTGGTCAGTGTCGTTCCAGTTTCCCACTTGCTCATGTGACGAGTCTGGGTTGCGAGTATAAGGATTCCGAGAAAGTGGGAATGAAGAGAGGAAGGTGGAGAGCAGCCAGGGGTTTGAGGATGGAGGAGCCAGGGGTTGGAGAAGAGAAGTGGGGAGAGGCACTCGAAAAATGCGCTTGCCTTCACGAACGAAAAGGCTGGCGCCTTCAACTTATGCAGCCGGTGGCACCTGCATGATTAATCGATGTGCCGCTGGGAGGTGTCGAACGGAAATGAGGGGTGCTGGCGCCGAATAAAAGCATGCGAGCCTATCATAATGTTTGGCGATATGAGCAGAAGGACGATCTACTAGCCCAAATTTAATTTTTGTTTAACTGGTAAATGTTTGATCAAAAAATAAAATTTTATGAAAATCAGATATTTCTTGCTTACAGTGAATGTATGCCAGCTAATTCATTTTATATTCCAAACTACGTGCTGGAAATTTTAAACGTTTCACCGGAATAGTGAAAATGTAATACAAAGGCCGAAGAGTACGTTTTTAAATGCATAAAATGTTATTCGAAGTGTGTATGCTTGTTGAAAGCGCTTCTTAATTGAAAGTCGATAAGATTCTTGTATTCAAATTACATGCTACCCACTTTTCAAATCGCAATCGAAAGTAGGTCAAGGAAAGATAACGTTAGACTTCAGTTTTCAGAAGGAATTTCCGAAGTTATAGCTTGTAAAAGAGTTTAGTTTGTGGCCTTAAATAAAACAAAAAGGTTGCTTCCGAAAAAATAATAATGTTAAACTTTCTTTCGTTTAAAGCCAAAATTCGTTTTGTAAAATATGCGTGACTTTCGTTGGCAAATTCTTGCTCAGGTTGACTAAATAAAACCCAAATGATAAATATTACAATATAAATAAAGGAAACTCCCATGCCATAATTTAATAACAAATATTACGCTTCCAACTGAAATTTCTACTTTTTACTTTCTCCATACGTAGTATAGGGGAAAGTATTGCTTTCATGAAAAAAATCGATTTAGAGATTTCAACGGAAATAGACGTTTTGAGGTTCCCTGAACAGTTTTTGACCATTTTCTCGATGATGTCTGTATGTGACAGCTTTTTTGTGGGTGCTCTGACTCACAAACTATTAATCAGATCAATGCGAAATTTTATATTTAACATTTTTATGAAACTCACAAGAGTTAATTAGTTTTTGGTAAAAATCGGTCAACCGGCAGTGGGTGTTTACCCTTTCCACTTATCCGTTATTTTGAGATATTTGCTTCAATATTTGATATATTTAAAAACATACTGGAATAAAAGTTGTAGGAATTAATTTTCTACAACCTTTGTTCTAAACATTTTCCCATATAATGCATTGTTTAAGAGATATCTTAAAAACTAAATTATTTAGTTGACACCACGCCACCCACCAACGACTAATGTTTACAATTGATGCTTAGTCACGTCTTAGTAACGCTCCTTTTTCTTTTCTTAATTGTTGGAGCTTTGTGGCCATATCCAATATCAGAAGGCAATGGTTTGAGTTTATTTCTGTTCTTTGTAAAGTCTACATTTTTCACGCAGTTTCTTAAAATATTTATTATCATTTAACCTATTTGAAATTTTTAAAAATATTACAGGTATGGAGAAAGTCATGTGGTGATCACATCAGATTTTTACTCTTAGCATTTCTCTATACCTACTAGAGTATTATGTAATCTGCTTACTGAAATAAATTCTTATTATTTTATTGAGATTTATTTTTAGAAATCTTATTGTTAAATTTTACTGTTCCATTATTTTAATAAAGATATGTTAAAATGTTGGTGAATTACGTCAACTGAGTTCTACAAATTGAAGGTTTCCTGAGCGAATTTTAGGCTATTTCTTGTGCACGCCCTTTCTGTTTCGCTCGACATATTTGTGATTATTAAATTCGCTCATCACGCTCAAATATTCTGCTGTCTTTGCGTTCCTCATTATTTAGGATAATCCCGATTTGTAATACGATTTACATCGCTACTGTGTTACAATACATAAATAATTTTGTTATAGGTCTTTTGTGCGCAAAACAATAATTACATCTTGGAAAGCATTATAAGATATGATGCGATTACATCCATACAAATACATATAATTCGGCAGCACAGTGCAGTGAGTAAATCGCACGAGCAAACGGAAATCGCGAGAGATATCTTCGAGGGCTCCCGGTCGCTTTACGAGGTCAGGAGAAAGAAGAAGGTTTTTGCGAGGTGCGTGGCGGAGGAGCGGTGCAGCGGAGGAGCATTTTAAAAGGTCCATGGTCCGTCCCTCTTAGGCGGGAGTGGGCAGCGCCCAACGCCATTCCCTTCCCTCTTTCCTTCAACATAGGCGCGCTTGGACGCTCGAGGGATTCTTTTCCCATTACGCGCCCGACGCATGCACCGCAAATAGAACGGCACCGGTGCAAGAGAGAGAGAGAGAGAGAAAGGATAGGGGATGGGAGAGAGAGAGAGAAAGTGGGAGAAAGGGTGCCAGTATCAGACGCAAGAACCATCACGCGACACAAAGACCTCGGGACAAGATGAACACACCCACCCACGCGAATTCATTGGGTAAGTGGATTAGATTCTCTCTCTTCCCTCTTTTCTCTCTCATCCCATCCTCCATCTCCCGAGGACCATTATATAAATGCGGGAGGTGTAGTTACTGTCAATACCACAACATAAACATAGTTTGGTCGTTTATTTTCGTATTTTTCTACGACTAAAATGTGAACTAACCTTTTAATTTCCAGGCCATTTACGTTTTATTGAGTATCTTCTGTTTGCTTTGGTGGAGATAGACTAAAATTTGACGAAATGTATTGATAATGTCATTAAAAATATCGCGATATTTTGAATATTTTATAAACTATAGTTCTGAAATTAAATTCTGTAAATAACCTTATATTTACAAGTTTAAATTAATAACATAACTTAATGATGAGGCAGAATATATCTCTAATAACGGCACATGCCATTTAGGATCTTTTATTCCGATGTGAATTGAAATTATTCCGACTGCAGTCGCCCTTGCACAAAACAATGCTGAGGAATCGAAAGAGAATTAAATGGAAGAGCAGTCCCGCTCCTTGAGAGAGGGGAGGCTTCTTTCAGTGCTTTGGTGTAATCCACGCTTGAAACCGCGACAAAGACGAGCCATTCTCTGATAGCCCAACGTGGATGCTAGTCACACGCCTTTCAGAAATTTCCGAGAGTAAAGTGATTCACAGAAACAAAAACATTCGACGTCAACTATGCGCTGGGAGTATTTTGATCCACCTCTGACGCAGCACTTGCTCCGTGTGATATACTTTTGTAGCTATATTTAGTTTCGGAAGCGGCCAGACGTGCTTTGCATTTCCTCCGGTCCTTTCCCGCGCACTGCGTTTCCGGCTTTGAAAGCGGCGTCAAACTCTTTCCGAAACAATGTGTCCACGAGTCTCTAGATTCCTTAATGGTAGCTAAGTACTCTCCTTAATTCATCAATTATATTCTAAACAATTATAATTACCATAACGGAAGCAAAGTATGGTAGCGTATAATCAACTAAATGTTCAGGAAATTTTAATCCGTGGATTACAAATAAATATTTTAAAATTCTTTCCATATTTTCATAATTTTTATTAATCTCCCTCGAAATCCATATATTGAAGGTAAAAATACTTCCGGATGACGAATTTTGATGTTGTTGTTGATTATTACACATAAATCAATGTGGTATCGACACCGTATATTTTAGTTATAACTACTACTACTGATATATACTGATCAAAAATTACATAAATCAATGAATAATTGATTTTTGACGCCCGCTGAGTTTATTTGGCACCAGGGTAAATTTATACACACTCCGAGGCATCGAATTCCATATTAAAAGTCGTTTCCTTAAAAATCAAACAATGAAATGTCCGAAATTTTTAAGAAATATAAATTCGCGGTGAAATTTGTTGACTTTATAATACTTTTTAAATATCGCAGTACTACTAATAAACACTTTCAGTTTAACGTACTTTCAGTGTAAAGCAGAGAGATAAATATTAGAGAGTTATCAGAGCATGGTAGAAATAACTCTCGTAAATAATACGAAAAAAAAACAAAAAAGTTAAATTAACACATAATAATAGCATGGCGCGTTTATAATGTATTGTGCGAGGTGCCCCGATAAGGGAGCGGGTGCTTGTGTCACGCTTCATCATAAGAAGAGAAAGCCCAAATGCGATCGCCTTTCCTTCTCCTCATAAGCCGATAAGAAGTTGAGCCATATTTGCGGAAGACGATGCAATAGTTTTAAAGCAGGAATAAACTTGGAAAATCGAGAATGATCTTTCTCAGAACTTAAAGAGAAGGAGATATGTTTCTTCACTGTCTCACATATAACCATCCGTTTTAAAGTGTTTACAGTCACGATCACCCATCCCATTTACTCAACTTGTTCTTGTCTTTATATTTTATCGAATCCGCGTCCATAACTCACGACACAGACTAAAATTCATCCTGCCGGAAACGCGATTCTTACAGTGACATTTTTCAAATTAATTTTCCTCTTATTCTCTCTAAATGTTATTGTGAATTAGTCAAAATGTTTACCCTTAGTCCATGCAAATAATAAAAAATACACTACAGGAGGAATTCAAGGTGCATTTTAAAACTGACCAGATTGGATATTCGAGCCCAATAGTCATGCGTACGAATGATCTAAAACGGTGCTGCCAAAACTACGGCCCGCGGGCCACATTCGGCCCTCCGAGTGTCTTCATCCGGCCCGAAATGAATTTAACAATTAAAGGACACAATGTAACAAATAAAAATATAAAATTGTGAAACGATATATTTTGTCTTAACCCCTCAAACAAATCATGCAATACTGACCCATAACTAGACCCTTTAGTTTCTTTAAATTATTTTGCAACTGGGTGTGGCCCGCGAAGAGGTCGCAAGTTTGCTATGTGGCCTGCAACGAGTGCATCAGTGGGTTATGTGATCGTCGAACCGATAAGTTTGGGCGCCACTGATCTAAAGAATTAAGTTTATTTTCAATGTAGCGCGAACTTGAATCCCTTAGAACAGGCATATCAAACAGGCGGCCTGATAGCTAATGTTTGTCTCAAGCGAATTCTGTGGGATTCCATATACCTATGCTTGATTTTAACGTAAAGGAGATGATATTATTTTCATAATTACCGAATTACAATAGAACGCATTTTCTAAGTTACTAGCGCAATTGACGGGATTATCATAAAGGTATCCCGAATATATATGATTTCGATATGAAAAATTAGTAAGATACGCTATGATCTGGTTTGGCTTTCGTGCACAATCAAACCAGTGTTTTTGAAAGTTATCTTTGTTTTAATTATACTGTTTAATTATTTATTAGTAGAGAGGCCAAATGATTATCCAATTGTTTGCCGAAAATAAGAGGAAAATCGAAACAATAAGATATAATGCATAAAGAAGTAGCTGAAATTTACTTGAAATATTTTAGAAAAATATAAGTTATTTAAAACGTATAGAATTTAACTTAATAAATGAATTATTTTACTCTTATTAACTCGTAAATAACAGGATAAAATGTGAACGAACTGTTTTTTACCATCAAAGGAAAAACTTACTATTAAAAATACTTACATGAACTGCAATGAGTTTTACCTATATTTTAAGATCGCACTATATTATTAGTTTTGAAAATTTTCCAGAAAAATCACTTTAGTTAAAGAAATTTAAATAAAAGTCATAAAATGTTTTTTTCACTCCTATTTGAAATTCGGTTCGAAATATTTGCTGTATTATCAGTAGACCGCGGATCTTTAGGTAAAAACCTATTTATTTCCTGAGTAGATATCTGAATATACAATTGTATATATACGTTTCATGAATAATTAACCCCGAAAATGTATATTTTATAGTGCCTAAAAATGCCTATTTTGACATTAATCTAAAAATGCCTATTTCGACGTTAATGCTTATTTTTGCCATTTTCATGCAAAAAGGCCTAAAAAGGGCCAATTTTGTAGAAAAAAGCGACAATAAGAGCAAATTTTGGTACTAGTCATATTTTTAAAACTGACTGTACAATATTCATTTGAGGGTTGGGAAAATGTCCTTCACACCACGGTCATGATCAGGTGGCGAACACCAGCTCAGGCCTGTCACGCATCCGGCGGTGCTATTCTGTTTTCCTGTGTCGCGCGATGCGACAATATAACAATGGGTTTAATCTGATGTTGCGTAAATGTCCCGTCGTTACATTTTCATATTGTGTGACACGGGAAAACGAGAATAACCCTGCAGTGCATCTCCAGACCGCAGAGGGTAAAAGTGAGAAGTGTAGACGTGAAAATTGTGAAAATGCAATGCATAAAGTAGCAAGTTCGAAAGCTTATTTAATACGTCAGTGGCTACAAGAGTTCCCGTACTTCACAACGGATGGAAAAATCATCTTCTGTCAAGCATGCAACAAGAAGGTAAGTACATTATAATGCTGACTTGCAACGAATTATTGGCCGTGAATTGCTTGTCATCTTTGAGGCAGAAACCATCTACATATTTTGTTTATACGAGCCATTTTATGGTAACTATAGACGTGGTTATTCAAAATGTCCAGCAATCCAGCTGCGGACCTTCGTAGCTCTAAAGTAAATTTTATATTTTTGTTCCATTTCCATATCTATTAGATTATTTACGTATTTTTACGGTTAATTATTTCTTCATAATTTTTTTTATAGGTTTAGAGTTATAAAAAAACCCACCTAATTCTGCATTTCCAAGAAGTGCTACATAAGGCAAATGTTGAACGCAAATCGAAGACGAAACAAACGCTTTTAACAAAAACTTCTGAGGGATTTACCAAGAAGAATCAGTTTTATGCAGATTTGTGTCAGGCAATTGTGGCAGTCAACATTTCATTCAGAACACTAGAAAATCCAACATTCAAGGGGTTCCTAGAACGATACTGCCATCAGTCGCTACCTTCCGAGTCAACGCTAGGCAAGAATTACTTGCAACCCACGTGCGATGATACAATGTGCAGGATACGGGAGTTCATTGGAGATTCACATATTTGGATATCAGTCAACGAAACCACTGACGCCCTCAGCAGATACATGGCTAACTTGGTTGTTGGGAAATTTGACCCAGATGTGCCATCCAGAGCCAACCTCATCTGCACGAAGCAACTTGCCAAAACAAATCAAGAAACAATAGCACACTCTGTGAACAATGGACTGAAAGTGCTGTATCCCAACATTCTAGAAGAAGAGAAAGTGCTGCTCTTATACACAGATGTTGCATCGTACATAGTTGCAGCCATGCAGTTGCTCAAGGTGTTCTATCTCTCCCTTGTGCATGTGACATGCCTTGCCCATGGTTTGAATCGCGTAGCATAGCAAATAAGACTGGAAATCCCCAAGGTGAACAAATTGATCTCCTTCGTGAAGAAGGTCTTCGTCAAGGCACCAACAAGAAAACAGGCTTTTTGAGAAAAACTGCCCGATGTCCCTCTGCCACCTGAGCCTGTGCTCACCCGCTGGGGCACATGGCTGAAAGCAGCTGAATATTACAGTGAGCATATCCTTCATGTTAAGGAAGTTGTGACAAATTTAACCGAGGATACTGCCTGTGTCACTTCGGTGAAAATGTTGCTGGATGATCCCTCCATTCCTAAGTATTTGGTGTATATTAGATCCCACTATACATCTTTTGTGTGGATTATTGCTGAATTGGAGGGCTCATGAAAACCCATCTACGAAAATACTGCTTTGCTGAATGTAGTGAAACAATAAATCAAGTAAGCGCCAGGTGAAGTGGGGAAAAAAGTAAGAGCAAAACTAGAAAAAGTGCTACAAAATAACTCAGGTCTGCAGAGCCTATGTACAGAAGCAGATATACTGGCAGGAAAATCCAGTGAAGTTGAATGCAAAATTCCATTTCAACATGTACCTAAGTTGAAGTTTGCCCCCGTCACATCAGTTGATGTCGAACGTTCTTTTTCTGCTTACAAGATGATATTAACTGACAAATGCCATAGTTTTGTGGTAGAAAACTTAGAAAAGGTGCTTGTTATTTACTGTGAGGCCAACTACGGGAAATTTGTGGAATAAACACAAAGAGGTGACAAATTCATTATGAGAATTTTGAATGAAAAAGTTTGACAAACATTCTGCATAGTACTTAAATATATATTTGAATAATGTTTTCAGTCAGTATTACTATATGTAATGTAGATAGTATTTTCTTTGTAACTCATAGTAAATTAACCATAAGAATAAGTTTCAATGAATAGTAGTCAAATATTTTTGTTCTTTGAAAACACAAATACATAATGTTTCGTTGATTGGTAATTTTTGCGTGCGTGCATGTTTCAATCCTTTGTCGTGAATTAAAGTTGACAGTTGACAGAAATAATGTTGTTGTTTTTTACTGGGCACAGTTTTTAGAGCCTATTTTACGTTTTATAAAGCCTAATTAAGCTACTTAAAGAGCCTATTTTAGTCGCCTAAAACTTAATTTTTAGAACCTAAAAATTCGCGGTCTAATTATCAGTTAAAGAAATCCATTGAAAATTGCGTGACATATATTTAGTTTTATGAATTCCCACCACTTGTCAATGGCGCATGATTCAATAGTATAACATTTTTTATTATCAATTATAATTTATTATTATTTTTGTACTGCAGCTCCTTTTAATTCTATACAGACGCTACGTCCTCTTCCTCAATTTGTGCTCATTATCTTTTCCTTCCTCCCTCTAATTACTTAATAGATTCAGTAAATAAGTTATACCCATGTATAAAAGTCTGACCCGTGTTACACTAAACTGGTGCATTTATTATGAGGCCAAGAATGGAATTCGACAATTGGGACACATCCTTGCAATATTTTAAAATGTAAACGAAAAAAGTTAAGGAATGGCTTTTTGCGTGATTCATATATGCGATGCGAATTTATAACTCCGGTTAATTATAAGATGCACTGCAAAAAACTATGAAAATAACTATAAAAATATTTAATTACCAAAAATTTCAATATGAAGTTAACTGAAAAGAAATTAATGAAAAACACGATTTTAATTATAAGTAATTCTGGCGCCATCTCTCTCTCTCTCTCTCTCGTACTAAAGCATTCAAAACTCACTTTCCTTACGCATCTAAAATAATATAGCTACTTTGTGCCTCACTCACTCACTCACTGACACAAAACTCTTAGGTACTTCTAGAAAGGCTAGAATTCTGAAATTTGGCAAGTAGGTAGGTCGAGTGGCACAACCGACAAGAAAAATCGAAAATCTCGAAAAAGTTTATATTTAAGGGGTCTTTTTAACCCCAATGTTCCATTTCAATACCCCATAAGAAAAGCATGGGATTCAGTGCAAGGCTTTATAAAATGCATTTTTAAATTACTTAAAATTGAGATACGAATTCGAGAAAAAATCGATGTCTGTCTATAAGAACGGAGACTGTAATTTTTGAAAGCATAATACAAATACCTACCGAATTAGCGTAAATATCTGCTTTTAATCGGAAAAAGTGTGAATTTTTCCTCTTTTCAACAATGAAAATCTTTAAATACTATGGCAACGACCTAAATGCTTTTAAAGGGATCTGATATTATACGTTTCGATTGCAGTGATTTAATGATTTTAATGGAAATTAATGCCGCCATAACGAATTAGAGTTGAACTTCCATAACTCGAATCTCAAGGAAAAGTAATAATTATTCGAGTAATAGAAAATTGAAGTTATGAAAATATATTCTTAAATATTTGTATATATGCAGTGAAACTTCTATAACTCGAACCTAAAAGGAAAGCAAAAATCATTCGAGTTATAGAAAATTCGAGTTACAGAAATATATTTTTTTCATTTTTCTTTAGTTGAACTAACATCAAGTTTATTTCTATAAGCATATAACTCCAATTTTCAATATCATGCATATTACGAAAACATCATCACCAATATTTTCTTCCGATAATATATAAGATTTTACTCTATCCAAAACACTAATTGCATCACGCACTGGGATTGAGGGTATCATATATAATAATTGCAATTCTCAAGTACAACTGAAAGCGCAAACATGACGATTAAATTTGGGTTATCGACTGTAGGAAGGAGCGAACAGGTTTGTTTTTCTTCAGGGCTATAAGGGATCACAATAGGAGAAGCAACCCTGATAGCGGTGACAGTAAAACGTGAAAAGTATTTTAATGTTGTGTTTCGTAGTTTTTCGAGAAATTTTAACTCATTTCAATTGTTAAATATAATGGCGTCATACCTATTTCTCGACATTTTTTATCCAAATGCGTGCTAAAGGCATGGATGATGACGTCATAATCTTAACAGAAAATATCCTAATTTTTCCATAAATTTAATGAATAGGATATATAATGATGATTATTCTTATTGCTCACGCAGTGAGATCTGAGTCACGAAACCTGAAATACGAAAACTTGGACACGAACCGATTGCCAGAGAATTTGGAAATTACGGATAATTACCTTAACTTCATGGAAAATTATAAATATACTGCTATTACTCATGGAATTTATTATTTAATACATATAGGCTCAACGTGACTGAAGTGCTGTTTCTCTGGAGATCGCGTTGATTTATTTACGAGTTTAGATCTTGGTGTATGGTGATTTTTTAAAGCGCTTGCAGTATGCGAACACCGACTACTCGTATAGTATAAGGACGACAAAACAATCTCGAGGTTTAACAAAGACACGGTTGGCAAGACAACATATCTTTAAAAAGCTTAAAATTTTCCAGTAAATGTGATTTAAACGTATAACTTGAGCGATTTGGAACCGAAGGCAAAAGTCGACGATAAGAATAAGAATTTATGTTTATTTTTCCTTAAAATGGTCCAGGTCCGAAGGTCGTAGTTCAATTACTTCTAATTTAAGTATACAAAAGAAAAAAAGCCTGCAAGTGAAAAAAAGGTATTTTTAAGTGTTCTCTTCTATAGAGCGTTACGGCGGACCAACGGACGGACGGACCAACGTACAGAATAAGGATATTATTTATATAATTGTTTTTAATTGCAAAACAGGCGTCCAATCTTCTAGTTAAGAGGCTATCGTTCCAGCTGTAGCCCTCGTTAAAAAACATTCATCGCTTTAATGTGGCCCGGACGCCTCTTCGAGTTTGACATGTCTGCCTTAGAATACAAAAAATCCTCATTTCGAGCTTAAAATGGAGCTAATTTTATTTACCGCGATTGCATTAAGAACAGCCTGCGCATAATCCCACCCCAAAAAAATCGCAGCTTTGTTCATATTTATGAAATGAATTTCCGATTCCCTAAAATAAATTCAACTGAAGGTCTTTTTTATGACTTGATTATAGCTAAAATAAAATATTTCCAGAACTTTCAATCAATATGGCTATTTTCCCGTTTTCCGAACGTTATATTAACAATTACAGATGAACGCTGTAATCACCTCGACCGCCGATTATCCAAGATATGATGCTTAGTGAAGAGTCTCTGACAACGCACCTCGTAAAATGGTGATAGTAATTGGTTGGTTAACGGATGAGATCGTACCGAGGTTTTCAACAGAAGGAATGGCGACAGGAAATGAGAACATTCTACGCGACCCGGTGAATATCCATTGAAAGCGAACAACATTATCTCTCGCAGTCTCGGGCCAGAGGTTGAAGCCATCGGCTCTTAAGACTTTCATACGGTTTTGCTGTTTATTTTTAGTTTTTAATAATTATTTCTTTTCTCTTCTTGGTCTCTGCTTGTTCTTCCTCGATTTTTTTAACAATGAGCCGCAGAAAGACATTAGGTAAATATCTACTGCACTCTTGGAGTCTCGGTGACTCTTCTTCCGCTTCCCCTTGCTCTTGTTCAATTGGCGACGATTGTGTAGCCATGAATTAGCCATGGAAATGTCAAGGAAACAGAAAATAATCTCACGTGCCACTTTTTTGCTCGAGTGGCAATTCTATGGAATTCAATAAGCATGTCGCACAAATGAACTTACTGTCTTCGGAAACGCAAAGAGGTCTCTCAACCTCAATATGAGGATTTTTTCGATTCAAACTATTTATTTCTGTAAATTTTATGCGGGAAAACAAACAAAGATGGACCGCTAACACTTGTTATCAAACAATTTCATGACCACTGTTAGGGTGAAACCTGAATTCATAACTGCCTCGACCTATCTTCTTCAATACAATGCCTCCTTCCAAACAGGAACCTTTTAGCTTGTCCGGCCTTGTATTCCCTATCGAATATACTCCAAGCGCCTAAAGTTCTTGGATAAGACGTAACCCTGTATAATACCTAATTATCAAAGCACATTTTGAAATTATCTTGCATGGTAAGTCGCACTGCAAGTCATAGAATCACTTCAGCCCCTTATTCTAATCCGCTAACCTTCATAAATCCTTTCCCTATGTAAACCTTGAGGTCGTTAACGATTTCACTTGCGCCAGCTCTACGAAAAATCTTTATTTCCCAAGAATTTCAAGCATGACATAAAAATGTTAACTCCTTCGGATGTTAAATTTCAATACATGAAAAATCCAACTGTCCAGATTGATTTTGTAGTTACAGTCGCTAGGATTCGTACTTATCATAAAATGGTGATTGACACCATACGGGATCGTATACTTCAGTGATATCTATGAGACTATTTACAATTTCGATCCAAAAGTTGATGCAAACAAATTCTATGAACACCAGCAGATATTTTACCAACCGATCATAATTCAAAAAATAAACAGCGAATCACAAAATACCAGCCTCAAACAGAACTTCAGTTGTTACCACAAAAACATTCGAAGATATGTCATCTCAGCAACGCAAATATATTAACCCTTTAACGCTTGATGGCTAAATATTTAGCCGCCACATTTTTCTCTGAGTGCTCACATACTTTTTCAGCTAAATTGGATATTTCTTATAAGAATTGTTTATGATGTTTAAATTCTTGCACAGAAGTAGTTTTTGACCAATCTTTTATATAGTTAAAAAAATCCGATGTGGCCAACACATGACTTTCTCCATATGTAATTTACGATTTGGCGGCGCTGGAATCGCAGTCAGTATTGAACTGAAATATCTCCTTAACAATTGACTCTACAAAAAATTATTAAATACAAAAGTTGTAGAGAATAAGATTATATACAACTTAGGTTATTAAATATGACTACGTTAATGAAGAATTAAAGGAGATATTTGACAGAAACGGAAAAATTACAAGCAACCAATTTTAGCTAAAAATCTAACAAGATTCTTGACTTTCTAATAAAAATGCTAAATATGAAATTTTAAGCTGATCGGACTATTAGTTTTTGAGTTAGAGCACCCACAAAATTACGGTCACAGACAGACACCCACAGACATCATCGAGAAAATAGCCAAAGCGTGTTCAGGGGGCCTTATAACATGTATTAAATCTCGAATTTGATTTTTTTCTTGAAAACAAAACATACTTTCTCTGAACTTCCTATATGGAGAAAGTAAAAACATATAGGTGGCTAAATATTCAGCCACTAAATGTTCAGTATTCAATAAATATTGAATATTCTTCCTAATATGAAGTGTCTAAATATTTAGCCACCATTCATCTAACATAAGAAAACGTATCCTCAGGAAATGGGAGCGTGAAAGGGTTAAGTGCATATTCTAAATAACGCATCATCATCATCATTTATTTACTACAGAGTTGTTCAAATTCTCCTCACTAAACTGTTCTGGAGGCATCTCAAAACAATGGTGCCATTTGGCCTCATAAACCCCGAAAGGGTTAATTTCGATCCTTCCCATTATGATATTTTATTATCCTGATGATTGAGGCCCGAAACAAATATTTTCAATCCTGAATCATTTGTAAAAATGTAATAATGCTCTATTGTGAGATGCTTAATTACGAAATTAAAATTGGCTCCATGTCTCGATTCGCTCACTCCGATTGAAAAATGAAGTGGGCTATTTTGGAGTGGTTTTGGCTGGAGTTGATGCCGGAATAGGTTCCGGTCTATTTAAATCTGCTCTATCGTTCACGAAATAAAAAATTCACGGCTGCCTTGATCATTCGCGTGCAAAATTTTTGAGTAATCACTCATCTTTGTAATTCAGGGAAGGTTGATTGAGAAGCGCGACCAACCAAATCTTCGATTCGAAGTTGCTGGGCCTCATCAGAGGAAGAAACGCTAAGTATACAATTTAGAGAGGCTAATCGCTGCTACGATTCCTCTTACGATGATTCAACCTATGAGGTCAAATTATGAATGAAATTTCTGTTTTAGCGTAGGACTCATTTACATTTACGTACTTATAGTCAACAATTTCAAAAACATATTTTTCTGTCGTTTATCATATTCCGAAAATAATTTTGCATGAGTCATAAATTTGATTTCATGCTGGACTAAATTTTATAAAAGAATTCCTGTTATCACCAAGCTTAAAATACATCGATATTATGAATTTGCATACATATATAGAGCTGAAATTATACATAATAGTCGTAAGCGAATATTTTATTTTTTGAAGGATTTTACGTTTAATTGATATTTAAAATAAAATGCTTTATCAATTTTAAAACTGTTGCTTTTATCTAAGTGGGTCGCTGCAGTGGATGTTGGCGCAATTACGAGCGCTATCGTCTAGAGAATACAAGGGTAGCCGAAAAGCGGACGCTCGCTAAAGCGTCGTTTCAGCTTAATAATTACCGTGAAAAAAAGACCCTGGGCTTCCGTTTCCCTCAGTTGATACTGCTCCTTTAACCTCTATTGCAAAAGGAGCGAATTAAACAAAACAACTGATTTTAGGAAACTAGACATTGATGTAAGAGCGGACGTTTTAAATTGAAAACAATCTTCTGTTTCTCCGCGAAAATCCGTTCAGTGACTTTTGATTAACGTTTCATCGCATCAATGCCTCAAAGTGGATATTAATATGTAATATGACTAATTAAATTCTATGGGAAATTACTTCATATGCTGTATCAGGGATAATGGCTCGTGTCGCCTATGATTATGTCATCTATGAGCGAGTTCGAATTTTGAAAGTTAAAATACGCTAGTTTCGACGTTTCGATTGCATTTAACAAATACCTGAGCTAACGTAGGTCGAGTTTCATCAATTAATGTGAGCAGACAACATTTAACGATTTTTAAAATTATGGCAAATATTTTGCTAGTTATTCATTCGTTGATGCATGTATGTATGTATATATATGTATGTGCATTTTTGGCTAATCAACCTCTTGGATTATTATAGCAATAGCTCATTCCACACCGAACACACTCAGACAAGGTAGGAGGGAAACCCGGTGCCGGCATTAGCCTACTCTTAACGAAGAGCACCAAGGGGGCCAACGGCTCAACGTCCCTTCCGAAGGACGGAACGCTGACTTTGTGCGGTCTCCTCAAACCACACAAGCAGGAGGCCGGGTGACCCTGAAAAAATCCTACTCCCGCTGCCCTTTCGAGCAGCAGGCGAGTAGCAACCAGCGTCCTAACCACTACACCACCGGCACCCCCCTCATGTGTTGATGCGCTTCTAAAACAAATCATATAGCAATACAGTACAATACCATTCATTCCTACTTTATACGGAAGATATCTTGCAAGAAAATATTTATTGGTTACACAGTAGGTTAAAAAACAAAAAGTCATATTATAACAAATATTCAAATTCCTCTCAAAAGTTTAAATATATATATTTTCTTTTTTTAATTGTATGCCGTGTATATATATTAAACACTCCGAACCGAAGCTTAAATATTCCACTTCGCAGTGGCTTTTAGTACAACACGTTTAAGTAATCATTATTCAATGGTAATTGTGACTTTTATGCAAATAAATCATAAACATATAAAAATAATTTAGTGTCTGAGGCGGTGTCCGGTCAAGTAAAAGTATGTATCTATAACTCGAAAACTACATAACGTAGACACAAGTGGAATTGTAATTTTAACCGCAATAACAAGTATAGGGTGTTAGGCTGGTTTTTAAACCGATTCATTCTAACAATTTATTTATTTTTTAATGTACTAGAGACAGGAAGTGAAACGAGCACTTTTTCCTCGCTCGGAGGACAGCCCTCGTCGTCGCCACCGTGGGAGCGCGAACGGCGCCTCCCCCGCGTCGAGTAGGCGCATGCGGCCTCCCTCCGTCCGAGAGCGGCCTCGTCTCACCATTTCTCCTCGCGGACCCGCCCCTCTCGCTGGCCCAAGGCAAAGGGGAGACAGAATCCTCTTCTCCTCGACTATGTTCCGCACCCGCGAAGAGCCGTACGTGGCGCCGCCACGCGGGTTCCGTCGAAAGCAGCTCACACGCGGAAGGGCGCTGCAAAACGGGGGGCGGAGGATGGGGGGGAAGGATGGGGGGTGAGGATGGGGGGTGAGGATGGGGGGGGGGGGGGACCAGATGCAATAGGCGATCGAGCGACACTCTCCTAGATCCGAATTATTGGAGCACGTCCGTTCGTAGTGCTGTCTTTTCCCACAGAGCGCGCTTAGCCTTGGCGCTACCGAAATTCAATGAGAGCTCGAGTTCGCTACTTCCGTACAGAACGAAATTCGCTTGAGTCCCGTTCCCTTACCACCAGACTCAGGTGAGGTCTGTCTTTAAGAAACTCAGCGCGAATGCGATCGATTCGTAAATTAACGATTTACCTCTCGCGCATTTCCCATTTTTCTATTTAACTTATTCATTATGTTAGTTCGACTCAGTTTCATCCCAAAGGCTCATTTGGACCAAATTAGTTAAAGGCACGAGTGTTTTAAGCTTCGCTAGAAAAGGTGAAAGTGACGAGGTTGTACCATTTTACTATTTGTAGCGTCTGCACCCTTTAATGCTCTCGTTAATAGTTACGTCGCTTAAATTCCTTGCTTCTGATATTTCACTCGAATCAAACATATCTAAAGAGCTTACTAATGGAGTTATTCCATTAACTAAACATTCCAGAGAAAATGTCCTCTATATTTCACTATTTTTTTAACGAAGTTCTTTACGAAATCGGCTCAAAGGAGATACAAAGTTGAGAATATGAACGATGGGAATCCAGTCCGAATGTTCCATACACCAGGAGTCCATTTCCTCGTCGCCTGGCATCAGAAATGCAAGCGTCGTCTTCCGGACGTGGGAGAGCCAAGGCTCAGATGGCGCACAATGCCGCCTGATGGTTATCGAACGCATCCTCACCTGGCGACCCGCTCTGGCGATCTCAGTCGGGGGCCGACTTTTGAGTCACGCCGCACATCCTTGGGCGCCAGAGGGAGAATAGGATTCCGAAGGAAAAGGGAGACGAGAGGGCGGATGCCAGGGACGCGCAGACGTCGTGCGTCCCTTGGGCCGATAAAAAGCGATGCTTGAAAAGGTCGTGGGTTCGAGAGCGAAGTGAAAGGTCCGCGGGTCGCGAGCCAATTTTCCAGTCGACGGAGGTGTATTTAAAGTGGGAAGTCGCAGAGCGAGGCGGGCGGATTGAGCGATTAACAAACCACGCAAACTGAAGACATCCATCTGGATCCGTGCGCCCCCCTTGCTGACACGCTTCATTTCTTCAAAACTTTTGCACTTGTCAAATATGTCGCGACATGCGGTTTGGAGACAACCGCTCCATAATTTGAAAACAAAGAGCAAGTACTGGGTGCAGTTCGCTGGATATTTTTACGATGATAAACCGTGGAACTGTGTGTACCAATCGAAAAATAATGCCTTTGCTCGCGCGGCGAACTTGACCTGGTAAACTACTTTTGAGTTCCGCTCTTGAAAAAACCTCCGCTGCACGCACAAAGCGCCATTACGGCCAATAAGGGGCGAGTCGGATGCCATTATTTAGTTATTCTCGCAATTAAGGTTAAGGATGACTCGATTTGGGACCGATGTGTGACAAATATGTGAGCTATAAAAAGTCTTCGAGGATGGAACATCTTCGAGAACTCCAGTATGGGAAACCGTTGCTATTCTAGCAAAACCCGATGCTTATTGATAATGAAAGATCGATGGATTGTTGTCAAAGTGAATGGTTCGACTTAGCAAAAGAGTGACACTTAATTTGCTTCAAAAATGTGATAGCCGACATTATTCGTCAAAATCAACTCTTTGATATTTGCATAATGCCATTCTGCCATGACCAGGAATCGAACCTGGGTCTTCTTTTGGCCGGGCGGAACTATTGTATCAAACAGAGTCTCCAGTTTCAGAACGCGGATATTTTCCTGTGACGGGAGAATTAGCCACCTAAGATAGTTCAGTGGTAAAGTATCCGTCCATCAATTGGGAGATCTGGGTTCGATTCCCAGTTATGACATAATTTTTCTTCTGACTTCAAATTATTCCCTAAATTCCAGCTTATGCCTGTCATACACAGATTCTATGATCCAATAATTCCATCAATTTAGCAATTTAATATTGTTTATTTATGTATTGAAGCACTATTAGTTCTTCGCGATATAGTCCATGGTCCAAAAACTTTAAATTTCAATAATTATGATTGAAATTTAATTTTTTCATAATTATTATGAAAATGTTAATCTCATTATTAGATTGACGAATCAGAATTCTCCAAAAGCCATAAAATGGTTGTGAAGAATTCTGATTTATCAGTTGGATCTTAATCATAAGACGAGCTTCTCATTATTTAGAGCCATTTTGTTCACGGATATGCAAATTCTAATTAATTTTATTTAAAAAATATAAAGATTTTTCATGGGTTTTCCAAAATAAATAACATTTTATTGTATGCGCCTGGAATCGCTCAAGTTTTGTAAAATATGACCGAGATTAATAATGAAGTTTTTTGAAAAAAATAATTTGACATTTTTTCAATTAAAATATAGTATTTCGCTCTCTTCAAGTAAATACACTAGTGCGTAGCGACTACACTTATACACTTCAAAGTTTTTTATTAACACACAGCTACATAATTTCATGGCTGCAGCTATTTTGAATATACCGTTCGGTTGTTAAAGAAGATGAACAATTGTTTAAACTTTTCTATGATGCCATTCATAGCTTAGACGATGTGGGTGAAAATCAACGAGATAGTCTTTTATTTGTGTTTTATTAAGACCAAAAATCCAAAAACCCCTTAGCGACGTGATTTTAGTGAGCAACAATATTCGCTTCGTACATTCACGAGCTATTTCCATAACTGGCAGTTTCGATAGCTGAACTTTTTATGTGGAGGTTTGAATTATGGGGTCGTGACCTTGGGTCGCCCTTTTAAAATCGAGGCGACGTATACTACTATTAGGCAATATTTACGGAACGCACGCTGTTCTAGGAAATTGAGACGCCATTTGCACTGCGTGCAGTAACAGGACGAATTTTTACAGTTTTTTCGCCTTCGAAAGGAATTACCGAATACCTCATTAACATATATTGAAATGAAGCATTGGGTACGTTTGAAAGCCTGTTTCCAGTGAGACATTGACGGATAGGTTGGGATAGAGTGGGGATGGAGGGAGCGGACTGAATCACCGTCCGTGCAGCGATTTCACGTCAGCCTTCTCAGAACTTTCAAGTTCACGGAGATGGAGTGAGACGGAGAGGAGAAAGGAGAGTGAGAGAGATGTCTTATCGAAAGCCCTGCTCTCCACCCACGCAATCTAAAGGAGTCTTATCTCGCTTTGCCTGGGATAACCTTGCACGAATGTCATTTCTCAACCGCCTTACCCAGCGCCGCCGCCTTCCTTTGTTTTCCGAAAAAAAAAATAATCCACATCCACCGCGCCGTGGATTATCCACTGCCTTTATCCCATTCGATTTTCCACGGCTGAGATTCTTCCGATATTTCGAGCGAAGTAAAAAAAAGTCGCGGTTTGCGCGAATCTGAGCGTGAAAATGAAGCCGACCGTTGTCGGAATGTTTTCTTGTTTCCGAGAGAGTTGCGGAAAATCTCGAAAATCGTCATTTTTCTCAAAAAAGCGACCTTTATTTTTCATGGTCAGGGTCATGCCGCTCCGCTAAAGGTGATTTGCGAAACCGCGTCGTATGAGCGAACTAATTTGATACTTTACGAATCGCCCGCGCCAAATCTGCGCGTTTCATCGCGAGTAAAAAATCGACAACGAAATACCGACGCGATTCCCGCTTTAAATTTTGTCGCAAACAGGAACAATTCCTCACGAATTATTTATCGAAGTACTAAAAACCCAAGCCAAACATTTTAATTGAAAATTCCGCTGGTCGAATCGCGTGATTCCTTTATTTTGCTTGCAGTGCTTTCACCAATCACGACTGAGCCTAGTCTTAGTAAATTCCACGCACTTGCGTAGGCATGCTATTGAATACATTCACTTGTACTTTTCTTCACATTTTTGGACGTTTTTAATCGATTGCGTTGCCTGTAACTTACAATTGATCAATACAAATCGGTTGCCTAAAATCAATAAAACTTTTCGTAGTCGAGAAAATAGTGGAATTATTTCCGTTGTAATATTAATGATAAATCTTGTTATAATACTGTGCGATGCTGCGGTATTGCCTTTCTCTCGTTCGTTTCCAGCACAGCGCGCATCATACTGCATTGTCATTCGATGGGTAATTCTAGATGAAACGAATGAATGATCACATTCTCAATAGAAGTCCCACCTGATCACTCGATGGACTCCCATTAATTTACAAAGGTGAAAATGACAAGCACGCTTGGTATGTCCTCGCGACCAGCAGTTATTCAATTCCTCCTCCACTACTAAAAGAACAATGCGAATGAATTTAAATCCTACAATTGCGCAAAGATGGCGATTATCAGAATAAAGTGCTTTTAATTCGAGGCCGTTAATCACCCTTGCGAAATATGCGATCGATTTGAAAGAAAGATTCATTTTCGACGATGGGTGGCGCTGGATTTCAATGGCGTCGCCCCAAATTTCATTCATACATACTTTGGCGAAATCGAAACATTTTCATTTAATCAGAAGTCACGAGTAATTAGAATTGCAGAAATTTAAATCCATTTTTTCGATCAGTGATAATTTTTTAGAAGTACCGTAGGAGCACTGAATGACTACTTCGACACGTAAAGTTAAAAAATCAACAAATATCACATTACCATCTGAAATCTAACTGTATACTACCTTTTCATTTTGTTTGTTGATAAACTTTAATGTAGGTCTAAAGATGGTGCATTCATGAAGGTAATGCGGCCCTGCGTCTCACATCATCTGGGATAGCTATAAAATGCGACGGGACATTCGTCATTACGAAGAATCCGTCTACTCCTCGCTGCTGCGTAAAAGTGCCTCGGGGTCATTTACCCTGAGGTGGCGGACTGACGCCCTGCAGAGGCCTTTTCATCGCGACCCTGCCCCCTCACCTCGTCCCAGGATACTCTTGCATGCATAAATATTTCCTTCATCAACAACTGCTTCGCGTTTCTCATCGCCAACGCGTTTCGATATGCATCTCTCTGGTGGCGACTCCTCTTACGTGGACTCTCAACGCAATGAAAATTTCATCAGAACCGACCGACGCGACGGTGACAAATATTCCTCGTGAGCCATCTTCTTTCCTCTGCACGCCATACCCAAACATCAAAGGCACCGAGCGGCGCCCGCTGACCCTTGTCACGAATTATTTTTAATTTAATTTAATTATTTACGAAAGTCATTTAGTGACACGCAAAGAGGTATTTGAAATCCATTCCGGGCGTCCAAAGATGTTATAGGCTGAAAAACGGCGAAACAAAATATGCAAACCCATGACGGTTGTTTCTATATGAATAAGAACTCAGTAATACTTAATAATAAATGTTATGTATAAGAGACGCCCCTCTAAAGAGATATGAACCGATTTCACTTCAGCTTCCCATTTTTCGTAAAGCAACAATGTCATTTAGTGACGTGCCTTCATCACAGACGAGCACAAGGGAGAAGGATGAAGGACAGCGAGGTATTTGAATTTCTGCCATTTATTAAATAAACTCCCTTCAGTGGGAGGAAGCAGCAAGTCTGCGCTGTTAAAGTTTTAATCACCGCCTCTTCAGAAAAGGAAGTTTGTAAATAGCGAAGGATAATTTATAGAAGACTTGTTGACATGGAGCATTTCGCTCATTCTCTCTCTCTCTCTCTCTTGACCACAGGCCGCCGTCGTTACGTTGCTGCCTATTCTTGTCCCTCCAAACTCGTGGCCCACTTAATCTCTCACAAATCTCATTCACATGAGCAATTCGTTCTTTTCAAAGATAGCGAGAACGTCCCCCCTCTCTCTCCCAGCTCCCTCTCTCCCTCCCAACTCCCTCTCTTCCTCCGATCTCCTTCCCATCTCCCTCCCATCTTCCTCCCATCTCTCTCTCCCTTCCATCTCCCTCTCGTCTCTCTCTCTCTCTCTCTCTCATCTCTTTCCCTCCCTCACATCTCCCTCTCTCCCTCCCATCTTCCTCTCTCCCATCTACCTTCCATTTCCCTCCCAACTCCCTCTCATCTCCCTCTTTCTCCCTCTCTGCCTTCTCCACCGCGTACTGATGAATGAGAGATATTCATTTCAAAAATATATATGAGCGTCTGCGTAATACATTTATTCCTTCTATTTATGTAATAATGCCCTTTAGATTTTCACCGGAGAACGCATACAGCGGTAAATAAACGCTCGATTCAGTTCAGTTCATATCCACTCATCAAAACACTTATTGTTAAATTCGTAGTTTTTAAAACTTTTCGTCCCACAACCTAGTGGAAGGCAAGGCTATGCAGTATTCCTTAGTATCATTTTATTGAAACAATGGGGGATTTGAAAATGAATTATCGAGCTCACCACCATCAATAGTTTACTAAGATCATTAAACTGTTAAGTAGTTATTATACCTAAAGCGAAAACCCTCGTTAACACGAACTCGGCCAACACGGACACTCGGTATACACGAACAGATATTTTCCCCGGCACCGAATATATGGATTAATGTATGTGAGTTGGTTGGTAAACACGAAATTTGCTTAAGACGAACTTCGAACAAAATTCGGGAACCAAGAACTCAAGTAATCGGTTAACACGAACACTTGCGTTTAGTTAAACGTATTATACAGCCATTAAGTCTTTATTTTCCGCGTGTAGAGGGGTTGTTTGTGTAAAAATGTCAATACACGGATGCCATGGGGTTTTAAGAGTTCCTGGATCTACCTATCTCGGCCCTTCAGTCGTCTTACATCTTTCACGAGTGCCTTAAACAGGAGGTCTTCTCCTGTTTAAGGCACAAACGCGAACTCTTTCATTATGTTAACATAGGTATTTGCATTCCTTGCGGTAATTTTTTGTGTGTACACATTCAACATACAATGAATAGCACAGGCTGCAGAAGAAACCAAACGTCAATTACGCTGGCAACAAAAATGAAAATACTAGAGATATTGGAATGTGGTATTTTTTCTAAAACAAGAATTGCAGTAAAACATGAAACCTCGAAGTCGACAGTGTCCACAACTGTGAAGAATAAATTAACGATCTACGATCTGCGCGGTCGACAACGAAAAGCAAAAGCCTACGTGATTTACATTTAGTAAGAGTCAGTTATTACATACATATTTACAACATTTAACATTAATCAATATCTCCATAAAATTGTTAACTCTTCAGATGCAGATGCCCTTAAACCATTGGCTTTAAAGAGACGGCGATTCGCCGGCCGGTTGAAAATGTCCTTAACGCAAATAGCCGGCGAATCGCAGGTTCCGCGCAGCATCTCCTTCTGACTCATATATCTTGTAAACGAAAGCAGATAACGCTCTGCGTCTTTCTTTATTACAAAGATAAGAAGTCAAGCTTTAATTTGATTGCAGGTTTGTTTAAATGAACGAAATCAATTTTCATTCTAATGAAAAAATAAACAGTACTTTGCCGCGTTAGCTCATTTCGCGTCAGGCAAAGATGCCAGGCGATGGCGTATTCAAACTCCAATCTCTGATGATGCACTTATATTAGTCTTTTTTTTCCTTATTACAAAATCGAGATGATAAAGCAAACATCGTATACAAACACTTTCGGAAAATTTCATATGATTGCAATTTTATACAATTTGTTTAAAAATATTAACTTTTCACTATTGTTGACATTATTGTTTATTTATACATTTTTAGACAACACTACCTACATAAATGTACCTAATTAATATGTATTATTCTAACAAAATGTAAAATTTCAACTTGATTGTTTACTAAGTTCTCCAGAAATATGTGATTGTGTATTTAGCGATTTTTTAAAAATAAATCGTAATTCAGGCACAGAAATCCACGAAATAAAATCTGATGTGGCCACCGCGTGACTTTCTCCATATCTATAATATTTCTAAAAATTTCAAAATAGATTACGTAATATCGTTGGTAGCTCACAATAACTTTGTGGGCGAAATGCATTGGGTGTTGTAATCCCCTCTAATTGTTTGGCTAAAGGAATATATTACATCTAATAAGATTACGCAATAACAAATATTTAAAGAAACCGAGAAAATTTTAAATATTACAAAGAACAGGAAAAAACATAACCTTCTGATATTGTATATATCCACAATGCACCAACAATTAAGAAAATAAAAAGGAGCGTTACTAAGACGTAACTAAGAGTCAATTGTTAATAATAGCCGTCGGTAGGTGGCGCGGTGGTGGCAGCTAAGAATATGATATCTCTTAAGCAATGCATTATATGGAAAAATATTTCAAACAAAGGTTGTAGAAAATTAAATTTCCTACAACTTTTATTCTAGTGCATTTTTACACTTATCAAATATTAAAGCAAATATTTTAAAATTACGAATAAGTGACTAGAGTAAACACCCACTTTCGGTTGACCGATTTTTACCAAAAACTAATCAGCTCTTCTTCCTTTACAAAAAATGTCAAATATAAAATTTTGTGTTGATCTGATTAATAGTTTTTGAGTTAGAGCGCCCACAAATCCGTCAACTGATATTAACTGGTATCCGAGTATTGAGTATCCGAGCATTGAGAACAGTCTGCTATTTTGGATAATAGGTATATCCTCGCCCTTTAACCCCTCAAGCCCGGAGGAGATTTATTAAATCCCACCCGTACGGCCGGATGAAGTTTTTAAATTTTCACGATTGCGTTGCAAAAACGTTCGAAAATATTAAAATAATCATAACTTGGGAAGTTTTCTCTTGATTTTTCTGAATTTTTTTTGTGGATTTAGAAAAAACAAAATTTGTAAATATCTATTTTGCGTATAATATTTTATATACAAAGATTGTTGGAGTAGAAGACAATGTACACCAATCGCTAATTTTCCGGCGTGCATTCGCGCTTTATATATAACATTCAGCACCGGAAAATCTATAGAAGATATTGATGTGCAATCTTAATAAAAAAATAGCTTAAATTAGTAACTATATCATTCTGCAAGTCTACCCATCTAAACCAATTAGGTGAAAAGTTTTACGCATCTCACCTTTTTCATGTCTTGACTGGAAATTTTTAAGTTAATGTAGTTTTATTGATTTATTAAAAGATGATTTATTTATAATATAAACGTTTTAGTTATAGAGTCATCATTCTTAGTCATTACAGAAGTCACATAGAAGAAATGGTTGTATTTCGTTCATTGGAAAGGGAGATATGATGTATAAAACACGGAAAACTTTAGCTTATAGGTCCTTCCCAAATATTTTCAGAAAATTTAACATGCGTAATTGGATTCAGCAAGAAATGCCTTATAGCTTAGTAAACACTTCTAGTAACCTATTGTGTAAATATATAGAAGAGCTTTTCGTGATTTTTTGCTGGCGTGTCCTCTTCTTCCCTATTCGCTTCATTAGCTGCTTTGGCCCTGCTAGCACAGCAGCGAAGCACTTATCTGAAGAGGAAACAGACCTCGTCTTCTTTCAAATGTCAAAGAAAAGGAACCCAATTTGGTGGGTTCCCTTTCCTCAGGTATTTATGGGTCAACTTTAAAAACCGAAAATTCGTAGGTCCGTGGTAAAAACTAAAATTCTATCACAAAACTAAACGTATATTATATGTAAACAAATACAAATAGATATACTCAATTCCCCGCTATTTTTGGCGAGATTAAAATAAAATTCTAAAGGTCTTGAAAATTATATGACCGATATTATCCTTCTCACAAAATACCTCACTTTGAGGCGTGGCACTAAATTACTGGAAGAGTGTCGGCCTTGGATTTTGAAATCAGCTGTTTTGACGTTGACGCTCTCCTATGAAGCGATGTACGAAGGATCGCGCGGTAATGGAAGGGAATGTTTACAGAAATGTTTTTACTCAACCTAATTCCATTCTTCATCAATTGCATTGTAAACATTTGTAATAAACTGTGCATAGACAGACATAAGATGTTTTTCTTTCTTTCTTTACATACCGACGAAGACCTTTGTCGCATGACATAAGCCAAATATCTCCACCAGGAAAAAAGAGGAGAAAAACGTGCTCTCCTTTGAAATGATGCACAGTTCCTACATTGCATTTCAAACACCAAGGAAAGGTTCCTTGCTGCACTGAAAAGCGACTTTTATACGTAGAAACACCATCATATTATAGCAAAATTGAAAATTCTATCGCAAAATTCAACGTTGATTATATATTTTTTAAAAGAGAAAAAAATACAGGACAAACATAGATAGGAAGTACAAAGCTTACTCTTTCAAAATATATATAGGTTATTTAGATTTAAAGAAGTCTCTAGCGTCAAAAGATAAAATAAATTAGGGCTGCCGCAGGACGTAATAGTACGCCTGACGGCCGATTAGACAGTTTTTGCAGGACGTAATAGTACGCCTGACGGCGTTGAGGGGTTAAACGACATCTGTTAGTGGTGGGGCGAGGGTGACGGCTTGGCGGGGAGGGGAAATCCTCACCCCCACCCCTGTGATGAGTCCTCTTCTCCGTGGCGTGAGAGCACAAATTGTTTGTTGGCTCAAGTCGCCCCCTCCCTCTCTAGCCCTTGCAGGAAGATAGAGAGTGCGCTGTGGTCAGTGGCGGATCCAAGGGAAAGGCGATGGGGGCGATCGCCCTCCCCTTGGACGAGCCCATTGCCATCCACTGGGTACATTCTTAAATTCATTCCGCGCAACATTCCTTTATTCTACACCGAAGATTAAGTCTGCATGACAAGGAAAAGAAAGGTTCTGATGGGGATAGGGATTTTCAAAATGTATGGTCGTCGGCAGAGGCGGAATCAAGTGGGGCGATCGCCCTCCCCTTGGGAAGTTTCTGGATCCGCCCCTGGCTGTGGTGCGTGAAAGCTTGCGAAGAACAAAGGCGAGTATTAAGGATTGACTGGTATCGAGTATGGAAAGCAAACAGATATAGTCCAACGGTCTGTTTCAACCTACACCTATTATTTTTTAACTGATATTCCAATAAACAGATATTTAAAAAATTGATATCACTGATATCTGTTCCTGATCGGTATCTGTTACTAAATACCAGGTTGATATATATCGCTCACCCCTACTTCCTTCAACACCTTGTTGCCACCCTCATCACTACCTCGTGTAGCAGTAGAAGTAGAGTCGAAGTAACTGTACTGATAAGTAGAACTAACATTTATTTATATTGTATATTGTAGTATCTCTTAATCCCAATATAGTATTTTTCAGTAGTATTTTTTCTAGCACTTGCTTTAAAAAAAACTCATATTCAAGTAGTAATTGTTTCTGTAAGAACTCTACGCTGTTTGTGTACTAACTTAACTTGTTTTAACTTGATTATCGCTGTTGGTGTACTAATTTAAATTGTTTTAACGCTTGCTTGTGTTTCTATCTTGCCTGTTCGCTAACGTTGTTTGTGCGGTGAGTCAGCGCTTCCCTTTCACTTTTTACCTGCGTTCCTCTCTAGTGTAGACCTTAAGTCCACGAATTAGTTAGTCATTTAGTATAACCTTAGCTTAAAGTTTAATTTAATTCGTAGCTAGTACAGATTAGTGTTTAGGATGGCTTCACCTAGGATTCCCGTTTCCTCCTTTCTATGCGACGCTGATTTCGAGGGAATGAGGTCTCGAATCACGGAGCTGGTAAGAGAGGTTACGGACCTCCGTCGGAGGGTGGCAAGAGCGGAGTCGGCCCTTGTTCGTGTTGGGAGAACGCATCCATCCCCGAGAACTCACCACGCCATGATGGCGACTCGGGTGCGCTCGAGTGCGAAAGTCGGTGGTGTGATCGAGGGTGTTTGTGGGACCTCTTCGGGGGCTGGGGTCGCTCCAATCCTGAAACCCAACGATTGGAGAGTGGTCTCCAACCGGGGGGATCGTGGGGTGGTCCTGCGAAGGCTGGGAGCTGGGATTGCCTCGGCAGACCCTCTTCCAGTTTGCGATCGGTTCGCGGCGTTGTCGGAGGACGACACTTCGGCCGATGCTCTCGCATCCGCTCCCGTCTCTTTGGCGGAGGCTGGATCTATGGGGAGTCGGGGTGGGAAGGGAGGGCTCCTAGTAATAGGTAGTTCTAATGTCCGGCGTGTTATGGCTCCCTTGCTAACTCGGGCCCGCCGGGAGGGAGTGGCTGAGCGGGTGTTCTCCAGGTGTGTACCAGGAGGAACGGTCCTCCAAATGACAAGGGCGGTACGGGAGTCGGTGGAGTCAACGGGTTGCTCTAGGCTGCGGATGGTGGTCCATGTTGGGACTAATGACGCCTCGAAGCGCGGGTCCGAGGAGATTCTAAGTTCTTTTGAGGACTTGGTCGCCGAGGTCACTCGTGTCCGAGAGGAGTCGGGTTCTGATGTGCGGCTCACCATTTGTAGTATTGTCCCGCGGATTGACTGTGGTTCGGAGGTTTGGAGCCGCGTGGCGGGGCTAAACCAAAGGCTATGGAATTTCTGTGTGGGCATGGGAGTCGACTTCGTTGATCTCCGGCCGGTTCTCGGATCGTGTAGGGTACCCCTAAACGGCTCTGGAGTCCATTACACGACCGAGGCCTCACAGAGTGTAGCGTGTAGGATCTACGACCATGGTAGGTCTTTTTTAGATTAGAGAGTAGGGTAGGGTGTAGGCGTAATAGGAGATTTTATAGGGGCATCGAGTGTAATACAGTTTCTGGTCGCGAAGTGAGAGAGTCCACCTGCAAAAGCCGTAATAGAGCAGTTAATGCTTCGGACGATAACGAGAAATTAAATATTGTAGTTTTAAACTGCCGCAGCATTCGTAGGAAGTCTGCCGAACTCGAACACGTAATTCGCACGTTGCATGCGGATGTAGTTATAGGTACGGAAAGTTGGCTCACTGAAGATATCGCTAGCCAAGAAATTTTTCCGAAAAGCTATAGAGTATACAGAAAAGACAGTGCCAATAGAATAGGTGGCGGATTATTTTTGGCAATAAGTGAAAAGTACGATAGTTGTCAGATCCCTATTATCGATGAAACGACCGAGAGCGTGTGGTGCCGCCTAGGTAAGGATAATTCGAAAAAGATATATTTATGCTCATTTTACAGACCACCTAATGCCAAAGTTGATTACATTTTAAGTTTAGAGAGGCAATTAGCCGAGCTTAGATCTATTATGAACGACGGTTATGTGATAATTGGAGGCGATTTTAACTTACCGTCAATCGATTGGGAAAATCTGTTTCGTTACGGGAGGTAAAGAATGCGAATCGTGTGAAGCCTTAATTGACACGTTTCATGAATATTCATTAAGCCAGATGGAACGAAAAGCCACGCGGTCGGGCAATGTTCTCGACTTGCTTGCTTCTAACATCCCGCATAGGATAACTAAAGTATCCACAGAGGAGGTACTTAGCGACCATGCGGAGTGCGAATTAAAGCTCAAAAGACATCCTAAGCCCCTTCGGAATGTATACGCTTTCGCCAAGGCCGACTTTAAAAGTTTAAGCTTACATCTCAAAAGTACCTTTGTCAGTTATCGTGAAAAGACAGAACGATTAGGTATGGAGCCATCATGGTTATTATTTAAGGATATACTAGGAAAAGGTATCAATATTTTTATCCCCAGCAAGTTAAAATCTGATAAGAAAGAACCTCGTTGGTTTAATAAGGAAGTCAGGATTGCCTTAAGACGACAGAGGCGTAGCCACGCAAAATTGAAAAACATACCTACCACCGCTTCCGATGAGTATCGCACAGCTATAGTCCATGAGTATAACAGTGCCCGCGTATTAGCGAGAAAAACCATGCGTAACGCAATTAATACGAAGGCTTCCGCGGTGTTTTCGTACTCCTTCCAAGACTTTCGGGATTCTACCACGTGTTGTTTCTTCTAGTGACGACTGTTTCGCCTCCATTCCAGGTGGCATCTTCAGGACCTGAAGATGCCACCTGGAATGGAGGCGAAACAGTCGTCACTAGAAGAAACAACACGCGGTAGAATCCCGAAAGTCTTGGAAGGAGCATGCGTAACGCATTTAACACCTTCCGGAATGAGGTATTAAATACAAAATTGAAGGAGGATCCAAAAGCGTTCTGGTCCTATGTAAGAGAAGTCAAGGGAGGAAGTCCTTCAATACCCTCCCTGCGATGTGATTCCGGAGACATCCTTCACGATGGGGAGGATAAAGGTAATCTACTAAACGTTTACTTCGCGAAGGCGTTCACGGCAGGTGGAGATAGACTTGAAGATAATCTTATTCCCGATGGATGTACTCGGATGGATAATATTAAAATCTCTGAGGCAGGAATAGCGAAGCAACTGAGTGCGATAAAGCCCAACAAAAACCCAGGACCAGAAGGATTTCCCGCGCGTGTATTAAAAGAACTAGCAGAAGAAATAGCTCCCTTCCTTCGGATAGTATTCGAGAAATCCCTTACCCTCTGTGAGGTTCCCGATGATTGGAGACTAGCACACGCCACACCCATTCATAAGGGAGGTGACAAAGAAAACCCCGAAAATTATAGGCCGATCTCTCTAACATCATTATCATGTAAGATTTTGGAGCACATTATTGTTAGCAACACTATGCGTTATCTCGAGAGTAGATCGCTGTTAGTCAGCTGTCAACACGGCTTCAGAAAAGGTAGATCCTGTGACACCCAACTCGGTCTGTTTGCGAATGATGTTTTATCATGCGGCGAAAATAATAAGCAGGTCGATGCAGTGTTCCTTGATTTTAGAAAAGCTTTTGACAAGGTTCCCCACCGTAAGTTGTTATTAAAATTGGGAAATCTTGGCGTTAATGTTAAAGTCATTAACTGGGTTCGCGCTTTCCTTTGGAATAGAAAACAAAAAGTAGTCATCGATGGTAAGTCCTCGAGTGTGGCAGATGTAGTCTCTGGAGTGCCGCAGCGTAGTGTGATCGAATCTATGCTTTTCCTGCTTTATATAAACGACATCAGCTCAGTTGTGAAAAGTAATATCAGGCTTTATGCGGATGACACCGTAGTCTATAGAGAAATTAGTGGTCCTAGCGATAATCGTCAGATTCAGGATGATCTGGATGCGTTATCTGTTTGGTGCAAGGAATGGCAGCTAGAAATCAATCAGAAAAAGAGTAACGTTTTAAACTTTTGGAAATCTAGAAGCCCATCGTCCGTGTTTACCTACTCGATAGATGGTGAGAGCATTCCTGTTTCGGAATCCGTAAAATACCTCGGGGTAACCTTGAATCGTGACCTGTCTTGGGACACCCACATAAGACGAGTGATAGGTGCGGCAAATAAGAAGTTGGCTTTTGTGCGTAGGATAGTCAGGAAAGGCACGGAAAAGGTGAGAGAATCCTGTTATTCATCGTTGGTTAGACCTCAAATGGAATACGCAGCAGCTGTTTGGGATCCATATCAGAGGGGACTCATAAAGGATTTAGAAAAAATACAGCGGCGAGCAGCTAGATTCGTGAAAAAGAATTACAATAAAAACAGAGCGTTACGTTACTCATTGAAGAGTTGAGTTGGCCATCGTTGAAAGATCGTAGATTACAGGCGAGACTTAAACTTCTACATAAATATAGGTCGGAGATATTCGTAAATGAAATGAAGGATATTATTCGACAACCAACGTATATCGGACGGAGGGATAATGAGGACAAGATTCGTGAAATAGATAGTAGGACGGAGAGGTATAAGGAGTCCTTTTTCCCTAGGACAATACGTGACCACAATAGATAAGTGAATAATAATTAGTTAGGAACTTGGTGAGCGGCACCCCCTGCCATCCACCGTCACGGTGACCTGCAGGGTAATATGTAGATATGCGATTGTTGTCCGCAGTATTCCTCCTAGGGTTTTCAACGGATCGGGTCGGTTCAGAAGTCATTCGACACCTATTCACGGCGCAGATTGCACAATTCAGTAAAATCTGTGAAAAAATGTACACGAGGTCTGATAATGGCCGAAAACCGCGTCCAGAATCCGCTTATTTCCGCCCGATTAGGTCAACGCTACTGTCGCCGAGTTGGCCGGCCGACCGCCTTAGTCGTGCCTATCCGTCATTTTCGACGGACAGTTCCACTAATTCTCTTTATATAACATAAAATATATAGTGAGAAAAATTAGACTTTTTTGAGCGCTCGATCAACAGTCTTACCTCAAATCCTGATTAAAATGTGTTTTTCCAATCGGCAAAATATTTTACAACAAATAAATATTAATATTTAATCCCTCTTCAATTTTAAGTAACGATTACTAATTTATGTGCACCTTTTTTAAACCATTATACATATATAAATTGAAATTTACTAATTTGAAGCAAAAGTCAAAGGAACCAAAAGCACGAGAGAGGAACGATCCTTTCTGGATAACTTTTAGAAAAAGACTGCCAAATGATTGGGTTGTGCATAGGGAGAACGGGTGAAAGTGCATACAACAAAGTCATCTACAGGAAAACTCTAGAAAGGAACGAGAAACATTTGTTTCCGGAATACACTCCACAGGGCTGATGAGTGGAAGGGGTAGAAAACGATTAGCGGTCTGTCTTCAAACGACAATTCCTTTCTTCCAAACCTTGTTTAACAGGGGTCGAGGCATTCTCAGCGGGACATATCCATGACCTTATCTGCATAGAGAGGCTCGTGGAATATCCCACCATTAGGTCGGCAAATATAACCTCAAAAACTTCAAAAGGGCTAAGAAACACGTGTTCTCAAAACTACCCTAGGGCCTTGCTGTTACCTGATTTTCCAGAGTAGAAGCTTTTCAAAAAGACGCATATTTGAGTGTTAGAAAATACCCTTCTTTTAGTCCCGCTGTTAAGCTCAGAAAAGGAACGAAATCGTAGGTAGAAAATAATACTGCGAAAAAAGTTAACAGAAACGACTTAAATATTATAGTTTAGAATAGGTTTTTGGACGTATAGTTTTCCATCGTGTTGGAAATCGACACTATTCATTTTCGTCTATTTTGAAATTTAAAAAAGTCGACCTTTATCGACGTTTTTCGATTAAATCGAATCATACCAAGCCTAAATATAGGCTACATTAGTAGTTGGTCTCTTGTTATCTCCATATCGTCAACGAAATCAATACGGTACACAAGCGTGAAACTAGAGGCAAAAACAACCTCCTTATTCCTCATCACAGGACTGACATCTATAATAAATCCTTTCAAGTTTCTGGATGCCGACTCTGGAATAACTTAGATCATAATATTAAAACATCCCCCTCCTTAAACTCCTTCAAACGTGCCTGTCTCACTCATCTTCTAAAACATCAAAGCAATACTTAATCACCCTCATTCACACCTATCTCATTATCTTTACTCAATACTTGCTTTTTATCCTTTTGTACATAAACCTTTAAGATTTCCTGCAACTCTTTTTCTTCGTATTATTGTTAAGTGTACATTTGATATTTATAGATTGTTTATTATTCTCATTGACAAATAGGTCTCCTATTTCAATATTGTAATTTCTTTTTTTTTCTTGTTTATTTTTATGTATTATTATACTTTTAAGCCGCTATGTAAGCATTAATTTTTAACTTTTCACTTCATTTTGATAATGTATCGTTTCATATCGTTCTTTCAAGTGTCTAGGGGTTTCGCAGGTTTTTTCCACCCCCTTCACTTCGTGTGTGTTTTCCTGCGTGGGTTTTTACTAGGTTGGTCAAGGCAGGTCCTTCCTAGGTTATTCCCACAAACACCATGTCTTTCTTAGAAGTTTTCCTTAATATGTACTTACCTATTTCGCACTGTCTGTATTTAGTATATTATTATCTAAATAGTTTTGACGTAAATATTACTTTTTCTATAATATAATTTAACATAGACGATGGGTTAAATGTAAGAGTGGACCTTATGGTCTAAATTTCGCCCAAATAAAGACATTTTATATATCGTCAACAACGAGGAAAGATCGGTTGCGCAAGTCAAAGAATATTGAATCTTCTAAAAATTTGTCGCAAATAATGTATCACATGCAGGGATCCGAACCCCGCTTTTTTAGTGCTTTTTGTCATTGCTGAAAAGCACTATTATCTTCGTGATGTCCGTCCTTCCGTTCGTCTGTACGCATACGAGGTGCTATCCAAAAGTTCCGGGAATTTGTGCATAAGAAAAATTACGCTAAGTCCCAATTTCCACCGTCTTCTTCAAAGTAGTCCCCTTGGATTTTTATACAGCGTTCCCAGCGTATTTTTCATGATGCGAAGCATCCTTGGAAGACCGCAGGTGTGAGCGTATTAAGCACCTCTTGCGATTCTGCCCGGATCTCCTCAATCGTGTCAAAACTTCGCCCTTTCAGCCGGAGTTTCATTGGGGAGCAGGAAAAAGTCGCAGGGGGCTAGGTCAGGAGAGTAGGGGGGGGATGACTGTCATGTTTTTGGAAGCCAGGAACTGCCTAATAACGAGTGACGTGTGGGCGGGCGCATTGTCATGGTGGAGCACTCACTCATTGTTGCGCCACTTGTCTGGGCGTTTGCGTTGGACGTTCTCCCTTAGCCACTTCAAAACATCGCAGTAAAACTTTCCATTGACAGTTTGACCGGGAGGGAGGAATTTTTTGTGGACGATCCCGTCGACGTCAAAAAAAATTATCAGCATGGACTTGACATTGCTGCGAACCTGACGTGCTTTTTTCAGCCGTGGTGAATTTGGCGACTTCCACCGTGACGACTGCTGCTTTGTCTCAGGGTCATAACCATAAACCCAAGATTCATCACCAGTTATGACCTTGGAGATGAAGTTGGGGTCATCTCTAACTGCATTTGAAGCTCCCTGCAGACAGCAACGCGATGGTCTTTCTGGTCGTTGCTCAGCAGTCTCGGAACAAATTTTGCAGCAATGCGTCTCATGTTCAAATCCTCCGACAAAATGCGTGTCCCATTGATAGTCCGACGATGTCACAAACGCCATAGATTGTTCGCCTTCGGTCTGCCAGGATAGCCTCATGCACTTTTGCGACGTTTTCCGGAGTTGTGCTGGTCGACGGTCGACCAGAACGCTCATCGTCGTCGACAGACATCCGTCCGTCCTTGAAACGTTTGTGCCAAAGGAACGTTTTGCTTTGGCTTAAAGCATCATCACCAAATGCTTGTTTAAGCATTCTGTGTGTTTCTGCTGCCGTTTTGCCGAGTTCGAAGCAGAATTTGATGCAAATTCTTTGCTCCTTAACATCAGCCATTTCAGTTCGAAACGAATTCGCAGAACCACTCAAACACGACGCTACAAAAACGCACAGAACTTGCAAACACCTGCACTCAGCTAGCCGCCACGTTGCACACTTATTTGCAAAGGATATTGCCAGCACTACCTAGCGGCAAGTGGCCGTACTACAAGCGGTTCGCGTGCGCTATTCAAATTCCCGGAACTTTTGGGTAGCACCTAGTATATCACGAAAGAATTGGCTTAACCAATTTCAACCAAATTTGGTACATAGAATATACACATAAATTAATGACCAAAATGACATATTTGGACCAGATCGACTAAGCAGGGGTGCCACAATTGCAAAGTTAAACTTGTCGGTAACTATGAATTTGGAAGGAATTGGCTTAACCGGTTTTAATGAAATTTTGTATGAAGGAGGCGTGCAACATATAATAACAAATCAAGATGTTTAGTGTATATATATATAAATCAGGGCTGTCACAATACAAGAAATAAAAAACATTCCTTTTACACATATTTGTGTTGAAATGTCGTCATCAATTTTAACCAAATTTAATATTTATAATGTAAAAATATATAGAAAACAATAATCTTATATTTAAACCGAATCAGTCAAACAGGGATGCAACAATTACAAATTGAACTCTTTCAGCAATTAAAGATTTGAAAGGAATTGGCTAAATGGATTTCAATTAAATTTAGTATATAAGACTTGCACAACATACCATAATTAAATCAAGATGTTTAAAGCGGAGATAAAGAGCAGGGCTGACACAAAAAAAGTAAAATAATATATCTTTTATATTTATTTCAAGAGACCTAACCGCATGGATTTTAACCAAATAAAGTATATAAATCTTCATATATAAATAAATAAGCAAAATAGCATATTTCAATCGAGTCGGCTAAACAGGTCTACCACAATATCAAGGTTAGAATTTTTCTCTAACTATGAATTTGGAAGGTATTGGCTGAACCGATTTCAAAGAAATTTCGTCTGCAAGGCGAGTATAGAATGCCAAATCGAAATGAACATGTTTATAACGAATCTAAAAGTCAAGGCTAGTACAGCATTAGGAAAAATAATATTCTGATTTCAAAGCAAATACATTAGTAGGTATAAGATTACACTACGGCGAATTTGAGGAAAAGCACTTCTGCAATACGGGAAACCCGTGTACATCTCTACTTGTTTGGGTTCAGGTGCAATGTCACGATTTTTTAGGGTTAGGGTTCGGTTCGGGTTCAAAATTGAGATAATAAAAATCCTCCATGTTCGTCTTTCCATTAGACGTCCCGGTGATTTTAATCGTATCGATCGAGATATCGATTCTTTCTCTCGCCATTTTATATAATATAAATTTTTCTTTTAAGTTTTCAAGTGATCGGTTTTTTGTCTCGTACTGTAGATGGCGCATTTGTCAAAATGTTTGAGAGCGCCGCAAACATTTTACAAAAATGGAGGCAAATTAAGTCGTCTTTTTTGTGAATAAAAATGTACACATTAAATTAATTAAAAATAAAAGTATCAGAAATACATAAAAAATAATGCAAAAATTAGAACTACATTTATCATGGAACTAAAAAGAAAACAAAATTAGATTTTACAGTGGCTAATGTAAAACTGCATATAAGTAAACGAATACAAGATTGAATAAGATTTTAACACCCTATTTAACAAATCAGAAATGGATTATATTAATGTAATTTTTCTTTTTTGAGATTTTGGAGAAAATAGCTGATCCGGAATGGGTTCAGGTTCGGTTCGGAACTCTGATCACATGTCATTGGTATTTATTAAACACTTATGTATTTACATTGTATCAATAATACATATCATGTTTAAATGAAAAATGGTGAATTAAATATTCAAAATCATTCTTATTCCCGGGTTCCTGGGATTCCCGGGATATTTGAAAATCTAATTCCCCTTTCCCGGGAAAAAAAGTATCGCCGGGAACCCAAAACTCTAATTGTAATATACGATCAAGGCCTAACGTGAAAAGTTACTTACTTAGTTATAATTGTTATATTTTAAAAATAGTTTCACACTGCCGCAATCATCAGCCCAGTTAGACCTACTTTTAATGCTTCATTTAAGTTTTACTCGACCTTGTTATGACTACAGATACCTATTTCCTATGTTAATGAAGCCTTGCGTAACCACTATAAAGCCTTTCTAAATTACTTCTAATTCGCGGGAAATTTGAGTGAAATATCTGTTTCAGTTGGGAGTGTCTGCTCTCCGACACACTCTCAACAAGATTTTATATTGAAATGCTATTAAACTTTCCGTGGGGTTCCTTATCTGAGCTGTTGTAAACGAACATAACGAGATGGCTAATATCTAGTTAAAATGATAAAACTGAAAGGGCTGTAAGATTTTTAAAAATCGAAATTAATGAAGTTTATGTCACCATTCGACAAAATTTTAACAGATGAAACATAGATAAAAAAGATTCAGTGTAAACAACTAAAGTCGAAGCAAATTAAAAAGCTAAAATACATTTTTATCATTACTTAGAGCTGCTTATGTAGATTTTTACTTTGGATATAGTTTACGTTTATCTTAAAGCGGTCTTTTTATGCCTATCCTCCTTTAGTCGAATTTTAAATTATGATCAGACCTCTATTAAATAATTCAGAATAATGCAAAATGATAAATATAATGAAAATATACCGCTGCATTTTTTATAGAGGAACGTGCCCATTCGCTGCTTACTTAGTTCTCCGAATCGCTGGTGACATTTCCACTTTTTGACGTCCATGGCGATGGCCATCCGTCGAGGACAGGTGACTAACGTATCTCGCACGCTCTAGCGCGGACCGAAGAGGGAAGAGCATCGCATTGACCCATTCCTTGAGAATAAAAATGCGCGGCGCGGGTCACAACCTCCATTGCGAAATTCGCGAGGGAATTTCGCGACGAGCGCCACAGAGGAGGAGGGCCCATAACGCGAGAATCCCCTCAGAGAGGGAAATTTTTCGAATTCGGTCTTGCCACTTCCAAATTCGGCGCCGCGATGTTTTGACGGAGATATGGATACGACTGATTAAGATCCAGATTCAAAGTGAAGTTTGCGGAAATGTTTTAAGTATGATTTTCAGTTTCACTTACATACAACGCAGTGATTATATGCGTAAATCCTAGTGCAGATAGGTAATTTGTCGGTTTAATGGATTCGAGTGTTACCTCATTGCGTTACTGCCTTACGGCGTTCTAAGATGTAGCATGAGACCTCGGATTTGTATCGGACCTAATAACAATTCTTTTTAAATAAAATTGTAATCTGTACTAATTCTTCATTTTGACGTTCGTGAGGCCAGAAGTGTGAAGGTTGTATTTCTTTCTGAGATGAGTTAATAGGGCCAAAATATTTTTTTATAATTTTTAAATGTTCATTTGTTTTAGCATGAACTCTCAGAATATTAATTGCGCTGCTTACATTGGCTATTGCTTCCGCATGTCGTCCCGCCAACTGAACCGACATTAATCAATCCAACAAGCATATCGACTTCATAGAGTTACTAGTATACGGAATGATTCGCGATCACCCATTTTGTGACTAATTTCGCCGCTCGCGCATCAAATCTCGTTTATTCGCGGTATACAACCGACGGAATCGTCATACCTGGCGATTAAGAGTAGAAAACATAAAAATAAAGTCAACCGGACACAAATTGACTCACTAATTCCGCAACGTCCAAACTACTCGCCGAGGAAGCCTAAAAAGCTTTTAGAATACAACTTGAGTATGATCTAAGCCTGCATTGGCAAAATTTGGCGACGAAATAAGACAACCAACTCAGATTAAAGCCAATACTGTAAAATAAGACCATGGAAAATAAATATCAGACTATACCATAGCAAACTGCAAAGCTTACATTGATCTATAATTTAACTGTTACGATCTTTTTATTACTTTTGTGGCTGGGCAATCGCAATTTTGCAGCTCGCGGTGATTTATTGGAACACGCTCCACGAACGGCGAGAGAATTCTGTAAATCAATAATTGTCGTAGAAATCTCTTCTTGTGAGTATTCGAGACGATCCTAGGTTCCTGAATATACTGGAAGTAGGGAGGGAAAAAATGGCATGGCTTCCTTTCGGATCAATACGCTCGCATTTACAAAAATAAAAAGAAATAACTGTGGAATGTCCATGCTACTACGCTTCTTCGACATTGATGGTCAACTTAAGAGAAGTTATAGGTTTATTAAAAGACATGTTTATTGAATATTTTGAATGCATTGTTTTTCGCTACTTGTGCGAACTGTTATGACATGGAGACAACTTTTCCTTTCGGTTTGAAATCATTAGTTCGCGGGACGCGGCGGTCGAATCTCGAGAGGCAGCACTCGGTCCACGATGGGTGATGCAGAGGTCAAAAAGAGGACAATTCGCAAATTTTTTATCCGATGGATTACCGTATTTTCGGGAATATTAACGCGGACTCGGTGGAAACGATTTTTCTGGACGAGGAGCGTTACGTAAATGTTTCCCGCTGCTATTAGGCCAGGCGAAAGAAACATAGTGGCTAGCTTTGTTATATTTAACTTTAGTGTTTATAATATAGATATATATATATATAATATATATATATATATAATTTATATATAAACATATATAATTTAGAATATATAGCGGGCCGCATTAGATGATAATGAGCATAAGCATTTCTTTAAACTTGAAAGCATGTGACTCATAATGATATATATTTCAATAAAACAAATTATTATACAATTCTTAAATATTTAAAATGCTTATATCTTTCGCATGTGTTTGTTTGTCAATGATTGTGTCATCAACGTTCTCTTCCACCTATTTAGGGCAGAATCATCTTAATGAGGTGGCCGAACTTTTTGAACCGGCTGTTTGAGAACTTTTATGTAAGCTCACATGAAAATATAACTGGATTCCCTCACCTAATTGGCGCACGATATAAATAATCCACATTTAGCTTAAATCACTTAACCAATTTCAATCGCTCGGCGGGATCGAAGTCCGATTCAAGGTCTCTAAACATTCAAAATAAGCAAGCGCCCAAATGTTTACCCTTGGTTAGTTGGCCGATCCGAACGTGGCGGCGCTGCGGGAATGCCAAAGCGAGCGCGATGAGAGGCGAGGGAAGTGGGTGTGAGAGACGGGTGCGTGTGACTGTGGGGGGGGGTGTGGGGGAGTCACAGAGGTCGAATCCCGGAGGTGGATCAAATTCGGAGGGCGGAAGAAAAGAAGTGCTTATAGGTTCGTGGCCCCTGAGTCGCTGCCCGCCTCTCTGCATTCCGAGCGGAAGCTTCTTCATTGAGGTCGGAGGAGCGAGAAAGAGGGACGCCAGGGGAGAGAGAAACGGTTTGGAGGGAGATGCGGACGACACTCGAGGACGGCAGTCGCGAAACGATCCTCTCGCTCGAAGGCTGAATTGACTCGCTTGAGAGTGGGCAATGCTGCTTCAGTGGGCGCCCATGTGTTTCTACGCATATGCGCTAATGTTCGTGCTTGGATGTGTGTGCGCGCCAGCGCCGTAACTGGCCATTTCAGCATCCGGGGCAAACTACCAAATATGTGCCTCTTCATAAAATCTTCTCTAATACCTATATTTTCACTTTCTCCATATACGAAGTATAGAGAAAGTATAGTTTCCACAAAAAAATACTTTCTCCGTATACGAAATGTAAAGAAAACAGTTTTCATAAAAAAATTTAATTCGAGATTTCAACGGAAATACATGTTTTAAGATCCCCTGAACACGTTTTTACTATTTTATCGATGATGTCTGTGGGTGGGTGTCCCTGTGTCTGTGTGCCTGTCTGTGACCGGAATATTGTGGGCACTCTAATTCTAAAACTATTAATCAGGTCAACGCGAAATTTTATATTTGACATTTTTGTTAAGCGCAAAAGAACATTAGTTTTTTGTAAAAATCGGTCAACCGGAAGTGGATGTCTACTATGGTCACATCCGTTTTGTTATATTTGCTTTAATATTTGATGAATGTAAAAACGTACTAGAATAAAAGTTGTAGGTAATTTAATTTTCTACAACTTTTGTTCGAAAATATTTTCCATATAATGTATTATTGAAGAAATATTTTAAAAAGCAATTTTTTTATAGCTGCCACAACCACACCATCTATCGGCGACTATTGTAAACACTTTACGCTCCTTTTTATTTCCTTAATTGTCAGAAGGCTACGGTTTGAGTTTATTTCTGTTCTTTGTAAGGTCTTTAAAATTTTCTCGCAGTTCCTTATAATATTTATTGTCATTTAACCTATTTGGAATTTTTAGAGATATTACAGAAATGGAGAAAGTCATGTGGTGACCACATCAGATTTTTTTGCTATATCGATATTGGGTGAACAATTAATAAATATATATTAACTATAAATGATGTAATTTCAAAAACCACAAAGTAGTTTAAGAAGAAACTTTATGCGTTGTTCTCACAATAACGTGTTTAGCCTATCTAAGCAAATCCGGCCAGAATTAGCGGGAGCCAGGCTGGTCCCTGGAGGGACCGCACGGCCACTATAACACGTACCCCCATTTATCTATAGAAAAGGGGTGCCGGTGGTGTAGAGGCTAGAGTGTTGGCCCCACCGTACGATGTGTTAAAAAAAAGCGACACCCGGTTCGAATCCTTATGAGGATTTTTTCCGAGGACGCTCCGGCCCCCTATTTGTGCGTGTTGGAACTAAGGTGACGAGGACGAGGAAAGAGAACAGAAGAAAATGAAATCGCGACGTGAACGCATCACAAATGGATCACAGGAAAGCTCACGACGGATAAAATAAAACGGAAAAATCCCTGACATGGAATTCGCCTTACAATCTGAACTGATATCATAATTGAATCGCGCTGTCACAATTTGCTCATTTCCGTCCTCGTTCCTGTTTACAGTTTTCGTTAGTAAATTATAGCGATTGTCCTACAAATAAGCGCACAGGATTAAGAGTAAATAGTTGATTCTCATATTGGTAAATGCTTGGCTTTTCTGCGAACGTGAGACGCGACGCGGAGAGCGCATCGTCGAAGCGCGGATTTCTGTTCCGTCGGACGCGTCCAGGCGATCCTTAGCAACGAATCGCTAAGCGGCGCTTCTATTCCATTGGAACGATCACAGGGGCGGCGCCGAGCGTTCCATTTAGGCGTCGGCGGCGTCTTCCGCTCCGAGGGAATCGGCAGGCGCGGCGCCGCAATTAGGGGCGAGATAAAAGTCGCGAGTCTAATTAGGGGGAAAATTGCCTCTTTATCTGTTCATTTCAGTTTTGAACCGCTCGGCGCGTTCGCTACGTGAATGGCTCTCTCTCTCTAGTGTTTTTCCATTTCAAAAGAACGTTCTCGCGTTTGAGCAGCGCGTTGCAAAATTTTTATTACTTAAATCTATTCTAAATATTTATAAGCTACGTGAATGGTGGCCAAACGGCCTTCGAGGTAGCGATCAATTCTCGCGTTGTTGCTGGGAATATGGTTCTATCAGGATCTGTAGACGACGAACATAAATTGCGACACTGAATGAAACAAAGGAAACAAGATGGATAGGTACACAGGTTTCCCTCTCTTTATGCGGGTTCGCTTTATGCGATAAACTTATTGTTGCCGGAATTTCTTTTTATGCGTCTTTGATTCGCTCTTATGCGGTTACGCGGCCGGTGCAATTCAAATGCAAGAAAGTTCTCCACTACACCACAAGGCGGCCATTCAGTCTCTCATTATCTCTTATGCTGTGCGTAATAGTACTTCAGTGAAAGATATGAGAGTGGAGTGGATATTGTAGAGTGGAGATGAGACGGAGATTTCGTGTGATTAGAAATCGTTGTGGAGCGAAAGAAGAGCGTCTTGGAGGGAAGTTAGGATTGCTTGTGGAACGCATCCCTATCTTTTACATGTAAATATGGGTTCTGTTTATGCGAATTCGCTTTATGCGTCACTTTACTGGAACGCAACCCCGCATAAAGAGAGGGAAACCTCTACTCCGTAAATGGAATACACAGAGATTTAAAAGGCGTTCTTTATGGAAAATACGCATAAAACGAAATCGAAGATAAGGCGATTCTCGAATTTTTACACTATAACTCGTAATTATGATGTCTCGCGGACATTTTTGTGGTAAATGAATAAATCTTTTAATCTATACCTCGCAGATCATATAAGAGCTAGGGAGATAAAAGTTTAACATTTCATTGTTGCTTGACAGATGAGATTTAAGTATAATTTTATTAAAGTAATTACGTAAAATGGAAGTTCTGATTGACGGATTCAGTTCAAGATCACAATTGGGCGATAAATTTTAATAAGAATCACTCCTACTTAATTTAATTAAAATCCGTACAGCGGTTTAGGATATGAAAGTTACGACAGACGGACGGACGAGACGTGCTCATAAGGCTTTCTGCTACTACCACTTCAATGGTAAAGAACACCTAAAAATGATCCAAATATTTGTACATAAATATCTCAATAAAACTTATTTCTCTTTTAATCTCTTAGCATTGTTTAAACTTCTTGAAGTAAATTGCCATGAAAGCTAAAATATTTCGTCTTAGCTTAGAAAGCGTCTTAAGAATTTTCAGTGAAGATGGCATCACCAGAATGTTTCGGAAAAATCTTCGACTGTAATCATGTAAAAATTTAAAACTGCGTCTGATTCTTACGATATCTCCTTGGTAAGTTTTCGAAAAGAATATCGTTGGATGCCATTGAAGTAAAAAATTTCCAATAAAAAGGAATACGATGAGTTTCGCGTAATTGTCACCGATAATGATGCGGCCCTCGGCAAAGCCGCCCTCATATCCCTAGGGGTGGCATTTCTACATTATTTCATCAAATGATAAGCTCACAATAAAAACTTCTTAGTTTACTCATGCAAAATGTAGTATAATAACTGATATCTCTTTGTTTTTCGTCGTTACAGAGAAAAGTCAAGCGAAAAATATTTAAAATGCAACTTTCCCGCAAGAAATATCCAATAACTTCACTTTTCTGATTTCTTATTCGTTTAGATTTGGCGAAATATTTGAGCTAACAATCTACGGGAAATTTAAATTTTATAGGGAAACAATTTTTTAATTATTAATAAATTACGAGTAAATAATTGTCTTCCAAGAAAACTTATCGCCCGCATTTTTGGTCTATAATAAATGAATTTCTAAATTCCTCTTAAAAAATATGCTCTAGCACTTTTCCTTTTCCGATCATAGAATCAATATGAAATCGGGTTATATCCGAAGATTTTTAGAGCAATATTTTTATGCTCTACGTAAACAAAAAAATGCGTAAAAGAAACAAATCGGTTTCAGGCATCGATAAAATATTAAGGAAGAAAATGATTATTTTCATCTCTATCTAATCTTCAAATACTTTCCTAGTTCCATATGCCATGTTTATGTTTCATGCGAATTGTATGACAATAGTAAAATGTTACCCCAGCAACACGCTCAAGGGCGGCTTACACAATTACGATACATAAGGGAAATAAGTGAAAAGAATGGGATAGTTCAGCTCCATTAAATAACAGAATAATTTTACAGCACAAACATTAAAAATGTTCATAAGTACTTTTTTACGATGGTAATGATCGGTAAAAAGTTTTTACCCAATACTCTTTTCGATTCTCGGTCTTTTCGGGTTGTTCTGGATTTATGCCGATCGATTCATGAATACAATCGTGAGATCTTTCTCATTCTATCGATAAAATTTAAAACACAATGTCCATAGATATAATCGACGCCTACATTACTAATTATAAAATTTATGATTTAATCTGGGAGGATTTCTTTATCCGTGAGAAAATCGAAAGAGATTAAAGAGAGGAATCTAAATCATCCGATCGTATATTTTTTTAATTGCTACATAATAGATTAATTGGATTGTACGTAAGACTTCCCAATGTGTGTCCTCGTGGTCACAATCATTTTCAATCAAAACAGCGTACCGCTCACCTTCGCGTCCCACTCGTCTCCTCCAGCCGCTCTTCCCACCTCGAGAGGACCACTCGCCAAACTCAGTTCACATGGAAAGAATGCAAAACCCGGGTTGCGGGGTCAGTGGCTGGATGGCTGGCGGTGCAGCAGAACCCGTTCGCGTTTAATAAGAATAAGCTGACGACTGGTTGAGTGTCCCGCAAGGAGGAACTCCCTCCCCTCCGCTCGCCCTTCCACTCTCCCTCTCGCCTCTTCTCCTCTTGTGCTACTGCGCATGCGCTCTCCCGGTCGGTCGTCGAGAAGCACCGTATGTCCATCGATGTGTCAGGTGGATCCAACGAGGTAACCCTTTGAAATTATTTCGATTTCATCTTGTTTATGCGCCAACCAATGTCGACGAATTAGAATAGCCGCAGAATGACGGCGCGCAATATTATTCGCTCTATTCCGACGACGCTGCGCGGAGTCGTGGATTTATTCACAAAAATAAATTTTGAATAATAACTTGATTAAACTTCGATTTTTTGGCGAAAGAGAAAAGTGAACAAATCTGGAATTTTTTCTATGATTGCAGTTTATTAATTTTTAAACAAACAGAATCGTTAATATTTCAGAAGGCACCGTAAAGCCAGCTATTTGCAAGAATTTTATTAAAAATAACAATGATAATATTTTTAATATTGGTAAAGAAAATGAAAAGCTAAAAATTCAATTTTTTCAAATTTTTAATAGCGGTGGCCAGCCTTTGCTATCCGTAGAAATCGCAAATAATCGCCCTTGATTCATATCCTGCATACGCGACGTGTAAAAATAGGCCGAGCACTCCAGGCATAGCCCATCAAATGAGACTTGCTAAGAAATTAAAAATGGAGTTCGTGGGAAAAATAAAAAATTTTGACGATCCTCTAATCAAATGAAGGGTAGGGTTAAGGGTAAAGCCTACTGAGTCATAATGTGAATCTCGGACGCAAGATGCCACCGCTGTCACTCGGATTTCGTGCACTAGTAGTTCGAATTTTGGACGTAGGGATTAGTCCTGTCGCACCAATGACGTAACCAAAAGAAGGTGGAAGGGGTGGGGCAGAACCAAGATGATCCTTCTTCCTTCCCCGACCTAATCAGTAAATGAGGGGAAGTGCCCGGCACACGGGGAAAATATTCTCTGGCGATTGAATGCGCCTGTTAACATCACCCTCCCCTCTAGCTCTGCCGTGAGTAGGCTGACCTTATATGATAACAAAGTATTAGATTTCGGGCGGAGACATCAGCGATTGCGATTGTGAATCCGCTACACCTTTTTTCCCCAAGACCTAGCCTAGAAGGTCCTCGGTGTTCACAATAGATGCTCACATGATTGACCTTCCGTATTCTTATTTTTCAATCCCATAAAAGCCGTCAGACTTACTATTACGTCCTGCGTCAGCGTTCGTTTCTTTTATCTATTGACGCTAGAGAGTTCGTGAAATCTAATTAACCTTTATATATTTTAAAAGAACACTAATTATATTACAATGACTATCAGGCAAAATAGGTACAAAGACATTTTTAAAGATTCGAATAACTTGTTTATTTCAACGTTAAAATTTATGTACTCTCAGGCAGCGCCGTAACTAGCTATTTTAGCACCCGGGGAAAACTAACAAATATGCGCCCCCTCCATAAAAAATTCTCTAATTCATTTTCCGTATGATTCTCACTCAAAGGCCGATTTTTCCCAAGTTAATTTTAAAAGATTGGTTATGCCACTGCTATGACTGGGCTCTCTGATTGTCGGGCGTTTGGCTGGGTGGTCGGAACGTGCCTTTAGATATTCCATATTTAAGACATTTCATTTTAGTAACCCCGCCATCTTGACGAGTATCTCTCCTGGGTGGGTGTTCCAGCACGAGCATCGATCTTTCCTTTCCCTTTTTAAATTTTTATTAAACAGTTTTATCGAGCAAATGGATAAAAACAAAAACTTATTTTTGTTATCGTACATAAAATTTCTAACTCCTTGCTTATTCCCAGATTTATGTAGTTTGGAGATCCCGCGAAATGCCTTAGCACAGAGCCCCGCTAAAGACCCTTGCTATTTTATGCGACTCAAAATTCAACCAATTAATCGAATGAATGCAAAAAAAAAGATCTTTTTAAACTCGCGGGGACCCAGTGACAAACAGGCTACTCCGCGGAGCAATACATTCGATGTGCGCGGATTGGTCATCGGAATGACGATTAGAAGGAAAAATCAACGACTGACTTTTAATTCCATATTTCGACAAATTTTTGTTCGGCCGTAAGCGAGGCATATTATTCCTGGCACGCTTTAATTTTCTCCTTAAAAATTAAATGCAAAACAGCATTTCGAACTTGAAAACACAATTCAAGTGGAGACTTGTCGTTACTAGGTAATCTTTCTAGGGCGAAAGCGGCATGATAAGCAGGAAATCGTAAGGTATGTTACAATATCATATGCCACGGAAAAACACATTTAAAACAAGAAAATAAAAATATCTTTTAACAAAAGTATTTTACGCTATCGTGAACTTATTAAGACACACGATTACTGCCAAAGAAAATTAAATCTAATCAGAGCCTGGAAACGTTAAAAAAAAACGCACGAGACAAAAAGAAGGTAAATAAAGAAGTTTAATACTATTCATTGTCCGTACCAGGAAATTTCATTTGCCATTACGTTAACGGTTGAAACATGTCCCTTTTCGAGGACATCAGAATAAAAAAAAATATGAAGAGTAATTGAGACGACGTTGTTCTCTGGAGCAAATCTTCCCCTGCGTTTTAGCCTTGGTATAATCGAGACAATATTAGTCGATTGTGGTTATTTTGGAAACGAGCTTCAAATTTAGAACGCATATATTATGTTTCATAAAAATGATTTATCGTGAGAGTTTTAGCCACAACATCTTCTCCTGGTAACATTTGTGTGTTTTTAAAACAACCATCGAGAAAAAAATTGATTGAAACGTGAGAATAACTTGACCTCAATGTACAGATGTAGACGCCTTAAACAGTGATACTCGAGGCCGTAATCGTACAGCTCATAGAACTGAGACCACTTCAAAGTCCGTATCTATTGCAAAGTGGCTATTTTTAATCGTGTTTATTTATTAATAATTCGCCTATAGGCAGAACCTTTTACAATGAACGAATTAGCGCAAATGATTACGAACAGAAAGGACTTATGATCAGAGAAAGACTCAAACCTACGATCCTGGTGTTGTGGTCTCTCTGTAGCCATCTCAAAGGACGGACGTATGATTATCTGCAGGGAATTCATTTTTCGGTTAAAAATAAAATCGTAGTCGGGGAGTAGTTATCGGGTTATTAAATTCGTTAAACAAATCGGGCGAAATCGGGTTTTAATGAAAGCAAAGCATTACATTAGTAAAGAATTCGGGTTGAATCGGGTTTAATAGGCATAAAATTTTTAACCATTACACGTTATATTATACACGTTATAGTATATTTTTGGGCCTGAACTGATTACACATGTAAACTGGTAACACAACAATGTTTAAAAGTGTTGTTGATTGTTGCCGCTATTCAATCAGCCTATAAAACTGCGAATAATGCGACGTTATGTCGTGTGGCGTATAAATGAAATTCCATATCTGTGATATGATCAAACGATAAAGTTTTATCTCTTGGAAAAACTTCTCGTCCGTCTACTTCCACGTGAGATGTAACGACCGTATGAATTAATTACGTCTCCATTTCTGTCGATAACTCTGCGTTTTTGAAATAGTTATAATTAAGCGATAAACACGAGATTTTAAATAAATTACAGCCAAATCAATGAAGTTTATTTATAAATACTAGCATATATACCCGGCGTTGCTCGGGTTTTTAAATTAGGACAAAATAGTTTGAAGAAGATTTGAGAATAAATGAAGTATTTAAACCAATTTAATTTTTTGTATTGCTTGTTGGTATACAATATTTCTTGTCTTTCCATCTCAAATAATTTTTTCTCGCATCCTTCTCTATACGTAGCTATATATAATTGTCCATGAGCAAAGCAGTCGTTTGACAATTCAAGACCTGCAACTTTAAAAGACTGCCCTTGTCTAAGTCCTTGTGGTCGAAGTCGAATTTGTATTCGTTCAGAAGACTTTGCCGCTCTTGCTGTGGCTATTCTCTTATATTTTAATCGGTCGGGATCTGAGAATGATCTCCGTGGTCGTTTTGGCATATAATCATTTGAGATGATAAATCCGAAGTCTCTGCCGCTATTAAATCGGTTATTTTACCGAAGCATGGATTGAGCATCTTTATATATTAATACTCAATGTATGTCCGTCCGTCTCCCCTTTTATCTCTTGAACAGTTTGTCATAGAGTAATTCTGTAAACGCCATTTTGTTTCTGCCGACTAGAAGACCCTGAGAAATTTATTTTAGTTTAGATAAGTGTCCCGGATTCGACTCCGGGAGACGATTACATTTTCTCATATGTTTACACAAGAGTTTCGATTTTTCAAGGTGCAAGGTTTATTTCCTTCATTCATTAAAATTCGTAAATATTTCTCCGTTTTTACTTTTTTCGACGGCTAAAACTATAAAATATCTTATTCTTGCAATATTTAGACGTTACACGAAATAATTTGTCAGAAACGCGTTCTTTTCGAAATTTTATGGCTTTTTCGTACTCTTTCCTCATCCTCATAAAATACTGTTTCATTAAATTAAAATTTATTAGTTTTATTCGAAAAATAGCGCCAAAAACGGACATTTATTTCTTTAATTGCCATGTCAACCCTATATAAACAAATTCTGATAAGCTCATTATATAAATTTCTGCCAAATTTCAATTTTCTATCTACATCATTGATCGAGTTATTCGCGTTTTTATAACTTTACACTCAGACCAATTAACCGACAACATAGTGTATTTCAGCTCTTTAGGTGTTCCTTCTCGTAAATAACGCAATAAATTATGAAAATCATTTCCCTCTCCTTCTCGTATTAAAATCCTTCAAAGCAAGCTTAAAGGATTGGAATAACAATACTTATTTATTTATTTAAAAACTTAGTGCTACAAGTTGGCTATCTGCCAAGTGGTAACATAAGGAAACCTCGTAGATTTCTCAAACTTCCAACAACGAAATCTGAAGACAAACAATAGGACAGCAATAAAAAGATCTATAGTAATGACATAACAAAAATACTACTCATAAGAAATATCACTGCAAATAAGAAAATTCAAAAGTTTCAAAAAGAAAGGAGAAATAATTAAAAAAATCACAAACGAATCACAAAATCACAGAAAAATCACAAAACAGCTTTACATCTGTTCCTAAAAACATTTACACTCTTAGGGAAGGGCTTAAATAGCTCAGCACGCAACTCATTCCAGTCAACAATAGTTCTATTTAAATAAGAATATTTTTTATATTTGTTTTTTGTTTTCTACACTTAAATTTGTAATTGTGATCATTTTTTCCTTTAAAAGATGGTTCTTCCACCCCCTTATGTAACTCACTCCATGCTGCCTCCATATTTATTACATTAAAAAAGCCACAGAGTCTACTCCGTTTCCTTCTCCTTCGCAAGCTCTCCCAGCCCAGCATTTCTAGCATCTCCGTCACGCTATCCGTTCTCCTGTGCCTACCCAATACATATCTGGCCGGCTTTCTTTGAACCTTATCCAGCTTCCTGATATACCTTTCTTCGTGCGGATCCCATACCAAGGAGGCATATTCCAATATCGGCCGAACTAGAGATTTGCATGCTTTCTCCTTTGTAGCTGGACTACTTCCTTTGAGATTCATCATAACCCAGTGCAGCATTTTGAAAGCTTTCCTTTTTATGAAATCGACATTTAATCCCCATCCTAGATCCTTTGATAAATAGACACCTAAATATTTACAATGATCACTTTTTGGTATAGGATTTCCCGAAAAATTATACTCCCTATTTGACACTAATTTCCTATTAGTGAATGTCATGTGTACATACTTTTACTTATATTGATGTCCATTCCGTTGTTGTTGGTCCAATGTGAAAGTTTGTCGATATCATTTCGAACGGTGTCACGGTCGTTTTCACTTTCGATCCGCCTATAAATTATGCAATCATTCGCAAAAAGTCATCTCGGAGTTCATTTTGTCTGGAAGATCGTTGACGTAAATTAAGAAGAGCAGCGGCCCTAAGACGACGATTATAGCATCAACTTCTTTCCCTTCGTCTAATGAGTCAGCAATGTCTTGACACAAACCCATTAATTGGGTATCACAGGAATACCCTTTCCTGAACCCATGCTGAGTTTTAAATAGTCACTTATCCCTTACCCACCAATCCCGTATGTGGTCTGATATTACCCTCTCCGTTAGTTTACAAACCACAGACGTTAAGCCAACCGGCCTATAGTTCTTTACTACCGTCTTTTCATATTTCTTAAAAATGGGTATAATATTTTCCAGTCATTAGGTAAGGCATAATTATTCATCGTTACATTGAATAGGTGAGTTATATAGGGAGACATGGCAGTGGCACCCAGTTTCAGTATGTCAGTCGCCATAAAATCCGGTCCCACTGACTTAATTGCCCTCAACTTCCTAATTTCTTAAAAAAATGCCGTGACTCTGATGTATTTTCGCATGTCTTCCGGTTTAAGGAGTCATTTATCAGCTCTAGAGTTTTTAAGTTATCCACTCTATTTTCTTGTTTCCTATATTCGCTTGTAAACCATTCATTAAAAGCATTAGCTTTACTATTATTCCCTAACCCAGATGGTACGAAAAGCCACGCGTTCGGGCCATGTTCGCGACTTGCTTGCTTCTAACATCCCGCATAGGATAACTAAAGTATCCACAGAGGAGGGACTTAGCGACCATGCGGAGTGCGAATTAAAGCTCAAAAGACATCCTAAGCCCCTTCGGTATGTATACGCTTTCGCCAAGGCCGACTTTAAAAGTTTAAGCTTACATCTCAAAAGTACCTTTGTCAGTTATCGTGAAAAGACAGAACGATTAGGTATGGAGCCATCATGGTTATTATTTAAGGATATACTAGGAAAAGGTATCAATATTTTTATCCCCAGCAAGTTAAAATCTGATAAGAAAGAACCTCGTTGGTTTAATAAGGAAGTCAGGATTGCCTTAAGACGACAGAGGCGTAGCCACGCAAAATTGAAAAACATACCTACCACCGCTTCCGATGAGTATCGCACAGCTATAATCCATGAGTATAACAGTGCCCGCGTATTAGTGAGAAAAACCATGCGTAACGCATTTAACACCTTCCGGAATGAGGTATTAAATACAAAATTGAAGGAGGATCCAAAAGCGTTCTGGTCCTATGTAAGAGAAGTCAAGGGAGGAAGTCCTTCAATACCCTCCCTGCGATGTGATTCCGGAGACATCCTTCACGATGGGGAGGATAAAGCTAATCTACTAAACGTTTACTTCGCGAAGGCGTTCACGGCAGGTGGAGATAGACTTGAAGATAATCTTATTCCCGATGGATGTACTCGGATGGATAATATTAAAATCTCTGAGGCAGGAATAGCGAAGCAACTGAGTGCGATAAAGCCCAACAAAAACCCAGGACCAGAAGGATTTCCCGCGCGTGTATTAAAAGAACTAGCAGAAGAAATAGCTCCCTTCCTTCGGATAGTTTTCGAGAAATCTCTTACCCTCTGTGAGGTTCCTGATGACTGGAGAGTAGCACACGTCACACCCATTCATAAGGGAGGTGACAAAGAAAACCCCGAAAATTATAGGCCGATTTCTCTAACATTATTATCATGTAAGATTTTGGAGCACATTATTGTTAGCAACACAATGCGTTATCTTGAGAGTAGATCGCTCTTAGTCAGCTGTCAACATGGCTTCAGAAAAGGTAGATCCTGTGACACCCAACTCGGTCTGTTTGTGAATGATGTTTTATCATGCGGCGAAAATAATAAACAGGTCGATGCAGTGTTCCTTGATTTTAGAAAAGCTTTTGACAAGGTTCCCCACCGTAAGTTGTTATTAAAATTGGGAAATCTTGGCGTTAATGTTAAAGTCATTAACTGGGTTCGCGCTTTCCTTTGGAATAGAAAACAAAAAGTAGTCATCGATGGTAAGTCCTCGAGTGTGGTAGATGTAGTCTCTGGAGTGCCGCAGGGTAGTGTGATCGGACCTATGCTTTTCTTGCTTTATATAAACGACATCAGCTCAGTTGTAAAAAGTAATATCAGGCTTTTTGCGGATGACACCGTAGTCTATAGAGAAATTTGTGGTCCTGGCGATAATCGTCAGTTTCAGGATGATCTGGATGCGTTATCTGTTTGGTGCAAGGAATGGCAGCTAGAAATCAATCAGAAAAAGAGTAACGTTCTAAACTTTTGGAAATCTAGAAGCCCATCGTCCGTGTTTACCTACTCGATAGATGGTGAGAGCATTCCTGTTTCGGAATCCGTGAAATACCTCGGGGTAACCTTGAATCGTGACCTGTCTTGGGACACCCACATAAGACGAGTGATAGGTGCGGCAAATAAGAAGTTGGCTTTTGTGCGTAGGATAGTCAGGAAAGGCACGGAAAAGGTGAGAGAATCCTGTTATTTATCGTTGGTTAGACCTCAAATGGAATACGCAGCAGCTGTTTGGGATCCATATCAGAGGGGACTCATAAAGGATTTAGAAAAAATACAGCGGCGAGCAGCTAGATTCGTGAAAAAGAATTACAATAAAAACAGAGCGTTACGTTACTCATTGATGAGTTGAGTTGGCCATCGTTGAAAGATCGTTGATTACAGGCGAGACTTAAACTTCTAGATAAATATAGGTCGGAGATATTCGTAAATGAAATGAAGGATATTATTCGACAACCAACGTATATCGGACGGAGGGATAATGAGGACAAGATTCGCGAAATACATAGTAGGACGGAGAGGTATAAGGAGTCCTTTTTCCCTAGGACAATACGTGACCACAATAGATAACTGTGAATAATAATTAGTTAGGAACTTGGTGCGCGGCACCCCCTGCCATCCACCGTAAAGGTGACTTGCAGGGTAATATGTAGATGTAGATGTAATAAATTTGTTTCCGTTAGCCTTAGAAATGACATTAACAAGAAATTTTTCCTTCGCCTTCTTCTTTTCCCTATTTAAATCGCGAACCAATTTCTTATAACTCTGAAACAACGCCCTACTCGAATTTCTTATGCCGTGTGCTCTCCTTACTTTTACCTTTAGTTTCCTGATTGTAATATTCAGGATCCGTATTTTCTTTAAGAATCTTTTTTGGGACAAAAGTATTTAGTCCTTCAAACACTATCTCTTTAAACTCCTTCCATATTTCTTCCACGTTCTGTCCGCTACTCGCCCATTCTGGAAACTTGTCTCTTAAAAATCCCTGGAACCCTTCTCCGTCGCTTCGCTTGTAATGCCAGACCTTCTTTCTTTTTTCCGAATTCACTCGACGTGGGCTGTCCCATTCTAGTTTTACACATACAGCTGCGTGGTCACTTACTCCTGGGCATACATCAACGCTAATAAAAGAATTGAGTGGCCTCACTAGAAATACATCAAGAATATTTTCCCCTCGAGTGGGCTGTTTTACTACCTGCGTAAAGCCCTCCTCGTCTATGAGACGATTGACCAGCTCTTGGGCCTTACCGCCCCCTACCGTGTCGCCAGACCACCGAATTCCTGGAAGGTTTAAATCCCCCGTTATGAGAGTATGACCTTGAGGGTTTTCCGAGCAAGCGTCCGCAAGGACTTCCAATGGGTGCAATCCTTCGTTTGGACTCCTATACATGGCAATTATGCTTAAGCTTTCCCTTTTATTTTCACCAAATAACTTTATGCACATCATTTCACAGTCTTCCCTTGTCCATTCCAATACACTCGCGATATTAAGTAGTCATCGATGGTAAGTCCTCGAGTGTGGCAGATGTAGTCTCTGGAGTGCCGCAGGGTAGTGTGATCGGACCTATGCTTTTCTTGCTTTATATAAACGACATCAGCTCAGTTGTAAAAAGTAATATCAGGCTTTTTGCGGATGACACCGTAGTCTATAGAGAAATTAGTGGTCCTAGCGACCATCGTCAGCTTCAGGATGATCTGGATGCGTTATCTGTTTGGTGCAAGGAATGGCAGCTAGAAATCAATCAGAAAAAGAGTAACGTTCTAAACTTTTGGAAATCTAGAAGCCCATCGTCCGTGTTTACCTACTCGATAGATGGTGAGATCATTCCTGTTTCGGAATCCGTGAAATACCTCGGGGTAACCTTGAATCGTGACCTGTCTTGGGACACCCACATAAGACGAGTGATAGGTGCGGCAAATAAGAAGTTGGCTTTTGTGCGTAGGATAGTCAGGAAAAGCACGGAAAAGGTGAGAGAATCCTGTTATTTATCGTTGGTTAGACCTCAAATGGAATACGCAGCAGCGGTTTGGGATCCATATCAGAGGGGACTCATAAAGGATTTAGAAAAAATACAGCGGCGAGCAGCTAGATTCGTGAAAAAGAATTACGATAAAAAACAGAGCGTTACGTTACTCATTGATGAGTTGACTTGGCCATCGTTGAAAGATCGTAGATTACAGGCGAGACTTAAACTTCTAGATAAATATAGGTCGGAGATATTCGTAAATGAAATGAAGGATATTATTCGACAACCAACGTATATCGGACGGAGGGATAATGACGACAAGATTCGCGAAATAGATAGTAGGACGGAGAGGTATAAGGAGTCCTTTTTCCCTAGGACAATACGTGACCACAATAGATAACAGTGAATAATAATTAGTTAGGAACTTGGTGCGCGGCACCCCCTGCCATCCACCGTCAAGGTGACTTGCAGGGTAATATGTAGATGTAGATGTAGATATTGATATTTACACAAATAAATATTCCCCCTCCTCGACCGTCACGGTTCCTTCTTAAAACGGTAAAGTTAGGTGGGAATATTCCGTTGGATGTAATATTCTCATTAAGCCAAGACTCTGTGCCTATTACAATATTAGGTTTGCATAATTCCAATAAAGTCCCAAATTCCCTACTTTCGTATAAAATACTTCTGCAGTTGACTTGGAGGACTATTAAAACCTTACCTTCACATTCTTCGTTGATTGTAGATTCATCTCTAGGTTCCACTATTAGTTTCCCTGCCCTCCGAGCTTTTGTGCAACACCATGAAACAGATTAGTTAAAATAAATGTCCCTTCCCTGTTCAAATGAATTCTGTCACGTCCAAGTGTCTATCACCAACCCAGCAATTTGGATCTACAAAAAGCATTCCTTGTTTTGAACACACCCGCTCAATTCCTTCGTTTACGTAGTCTACTCTCTTGTGGCTAACATCTCTTCTACGAGTAAAGCCACTCACAGCAATTTAAACTTTAAACTTCTTTTTGGCAGCACTGCACAAATCCCATATATACCCAGTTATGTGGTCGCCTGATTTGGCACTTTTGATATCGTTTGTTCCTACGTGAATTATCACCACTCTTTCTTCACCTTCACTACTCATATCAGTGATCTTCCTCTCCAGCTGCTCCGTTCTTATTCCAGGAAAACACTGCACATTCGCACTTTCGATTGGGCAAGCATTACCGGCAAAACGTATCAGGGAATCACCGATAATTTTCACTTTCGGCGCTTCCAGCTGGCCACCTTTTGTCTCCGGGCAGGACCTCTTCACCTTCTCCGTTCTGTTATCTCTCCCTTCCGTCTCACTTCCATTAGAGCCGCCATCCTTCCTTCCTTCTCCTCTCTTCTTTATTTGCTCACTATGCCGTTTCCCGTCTTGTATCTTCCCTCTCAACTTCTCATTTTCTTCAGATCGAGATTTAACAATGTAATTTTTAGGCAAGGCAACATTCCGAAGAAAGGGCAAGATTTCCCCAAAATATGTGAATTTAACGTTTAACATTAAGGATTTCGAACTGTAGGCGAAAAAGGATGAACAGAATTAGAAACCTTGTAATTTTGTCTTCAAAATGGTCTGAATCTAAAGGTCGTGAATCCATTTTTTCTGATTTTAATCTCAAAAAGTCGATTTTTACGTGTTATCTTATGGGGGATGCAAATCATCCCCTGGAGTCGAACCCTGGACGTTTTTCGTAAAATTTCCTTCCTAATAGCATTTTTATATCGGAGTAGATTATCTCTCCCAAATTTCAAGTTTATATCTGCATATTTGATCGAGTTATTCACCTTTTAAATATATTCCAGGATTCAGTAATCGGACGTGTGTATATATATGTGTGTGTGTGTGTGCGCGTGTGTGTGCGCGTGTGTGCGCGCGCGTGCGTGCGTGCGCGTGTGCGTGCGTGCGCGTGTGCGTGCGTGCGCGTGTGCGTGCGTGCGTGCGCGTGTGTAGAAGATATCGAACGTAGACGGAGCTGAAATTGTAAAGCGTTTGCATATTATAAATCGGGTCCGAATGTTCGCTTCGAACATTTGGACACGATTTATTATTTTTAATTTATTAGTGTAGCAATTTCGATTTTTGTCCGATTTTTTAAATTCGAATCGGGAGGTAATAACGGGCAAAATCGGTTTAACCCGAAAAATATATTCCCTAATTATCTGATAGAATAATGTGTTCCCATTGTCCCTTGCATATATATATATATATATATGTATGTATATAGATAGATAATTTTACATTCCAATTACGGTTTTATAGTAATCCAAGAGGTTGATTAGCCAGAAATACTATTCCATACCATTTACGGTTTATCCACAGAAAATCTCAATTTCGTTTCATCCTTACGTGCCAAAAAAACAGATATTTTATTTTACCTTAGTAGGCTCCTTGTTGAAAACACGATTTGAGACTCGGACACTTTATTATATTGCGTGATTTTCCGTAAAAGATTGGATTTTTCTCTAACTATACAAATCTTCAATAAATGCGTGCACTCGATTTTTAACGTGATTCCGATGGCCAAGAAGGATTTGGGAAAACCAGATGCGCGTTTCTGCCGCAAAGGATTCGTCATCAGTGAAGATCCAACGACCGTTGACTCTAAAATCTTGATCCACGTTTTCGCCACCAGGTTAGCCCGATATTTCGTTTTTAGGCGTTCTTTACAAAAAGTAAAAAAATCGCCTTATGGTTAAGTCGTGTCCCTCCGTCTGTTCGTCCGCGAGTTTCATCTGCGGAAACTACTGGGCGGATGTTGATGAAATTTTGTATGTGTTACATAAAGGCAAAGAAACTAAGAAAATGATATAAATTGCATAATAGGGAGGGCGACTTTACCGGTGACAAAAACAAATGTTTCTTTATATCTCGTAAAATACCACTTATAACAATAAAGCCTTCAAAAAAAATTGCAGAACTAACCAAATAGCATATGTTTCGTTCAGTACATTTTAATCGAAGGAGTAGCCGATTTCAAGAAATTGCGTAATTAACTTGGATCTCGTGTTTTTTGTGCGTTCTTTGCAGGAAGTGAACGCACATACAAGAGGTCGTTTCCGTCCGTCCGCATGTTATAACTCGGGAACCGCAGGGGGTATTTTGATGGAATTTGGTATTGCTGATTAGGACATTATTCGGTGAATCAAAAATTCGATATTTCCTTGGCATCGCTACCGACATATCATTGGAATTGAAAATTTCCCTCCATTCCGCACCTGTCTACATCTACATCTACATATTACCCTGCAAGTCACCTTGACGGTGGATGGCAGGGGGTGCCGCGCACCAAGTTCCTAACTAATTATTATTCACAGTTATCTATTGTGGCCACGTATTGTCCTAGAGAAAAAGGACTCCTTATACCTCTCCGTCCTACTATCTATTTCGCGAATCTTGTCCTCATTATCCCTCCGTCCGATATACGTTGGTTGTCGAATAATATCCTTCATTTCATTTACGAATATCTCCGACCTATATTTATCTAGAAGTTTAAGTCTCGCCTGTAATCAACGATCTTTCAACGATGGCCAACTCAACTCATCAATGAGTAACGTAACGCTCTGTTTTTTATCGTAATTCTTTTTCACGAATCTAGCTGCTCGCCGCTGTATTTTTTCTAAATTCTTTATGAGTCCCCTCTGATATGGATCCCAAACCGCTGCTGCGTATTCCATTTGAGGTCTAACCAACGATAAATAACAGGATTCTCTCACCTTTTCCGTGCTTTTCCTGACTATCCTACGCACAAAAGCCAACTTCTTATTTGCCGCACCTATCACTCGTCTTATGTGGGTGTCCCAAGACAGGTCACGATTCAAAGTTACCCCGAGGTATTTCACGGATTCCGAAACAGGAATGCTCTCACCATCTATCGAGTAGGTAAACACGGACGATGGGCTTCTAGATTTCCAAAAGTTTAGAACGTTACTCTTTTTCTGATTGATTTCTAGCTGCCATTCCTTGCACCAAACAGATAACGCATCCAGATCATCCTGAAGCTGACGATGGTCGCTAGGACCACTAATTTCTCTATAGACTACGGTGTCATCCGCATTCAAAGTAAACCCTGAATTGGGGCTAAAAGGGACAACTAATTTTCCCGACAGACCATGTATTGTGTTGAAAATTGTGATCTCTTTATTGTATCGATAGAATGTTTGACGGTTATTAATAATTTGCGTTCTAAATTTAATTCTCTAGCGAGAAATTTTCGGCATTCCGAATCACCTTAGCCTAATACGGTCCAGTTACTAAAATAACCACGCTTATGGAGTGAAATAGTCGGGGTATAAAAAACTATATCCTATTTTTTACTTCTAGCTCCTGCAGCCATTAAATTTAAAAGAAGCTAAGCTGTTTGATTGGTAGCCTGTTTCTTTTAACTAAGCATTTAGGTCCTTTGCTATTGTTTATTTTAGAATGGTACATGGATTATCCTGTGTCAAGGTGTGGAAAGTTGCCCTCAGGTGTTATTATTAATGAAATTTATAGTCATAAGCGTAACTTTGTGGAACGTTTCCATAATAATAAATCAGGAAACAACGTATTGATCCACATATATAACACAACATATTTTTCGCAGGTTTCTTTCGCTTGTTGGTTCTCTCCCTTGAGAAAATTCTGTGCGTCACTTTTTCAAATGAGTCCTCATAGTCAACCGATATTAGCTAAAACGTTAACACGCTGTATGTTGGCAATGTCAGTCATTCAACAAGATGCTGAGGATATCCTCAGGGCCGGCTCAAATCAAGATTCAAAGAAAAAAGCAAGTATCGAGTGAAAATATAAAATATAGGATGCTAAGATTCCAGGCGGACATTTTCATAAAATACTTGCTCATAATATAAAATTCAGGCGTCCAGTTTTTTAAATACAATGTTTATCTGTAATTTTAATAAAAAGAAAAAATTAGAAAGACGCAAAATTGTAATTATATTTAATTTGCTTTCAGAAAATATTTCAAGTTGTTCTCCTTAAATTCGCCTAGTAAAGCGTTTTGTCGAGGCGATGTTTTGGGCTGCCTTATTCTTATTACCGATTGCGGAAAGCTCTAGATGTTCCAGTCCACAAGGTGAGAGGAAAAAAACAACTAAAAAGTTGCTTTCTTTATAAATACACTAAATTTTCATTTTTCGAGATTTTAAAGCCTTGCAGTTGAATCAGGAATTCATTCTCTAGTATTGTTTTATTCAAAAGTAAAAATTCAATAATGAATTATCGAGCTTACTTTATGGCTCGAATCCAATAGATTATTAAGGAAACGCATGTAACAATAAAACTATTGCGTAAATTAGATGCGTATACCGCTTTTTAAGTAGCTTTCTTCAGTGGTAATTCGATAGTTCATCCTAAAAATAAGAAGAGTCGAATGCCAATTACATTAATAAGTAGGGCGGACTTTTAAACCTTCTGTGTCGTCAGGGTCCATGAAAGGGATAAGTGGGGAAGGGTGGGGAACGAAGATTGTTTCTATACAACAAGAGAAGAAAGGTGCACACATCATGCGTGCATACATGCGAGGCAGAGGCGTTCTTTACGATTCATGCAATCATGTAAAAAAAGAAAATATTAATGGCTTAGTATAATGTCCAAGGACTGAAAAATTATACGCAGTAGCGATGCCGAGGATACATCGAATTTTTGATCCACCGATCTATTTCCTAATCAGTTTTAATTTATAAAACAATCGACAATCATTTAAAACATACCTAACTCGAATAGTAGTAGTAATATAATCTTTATGTTCCCGTTCCTCGTAAATTTCCCATTTCTTTTCACCTACAAACGTTGTGTATACGTAAAGAAAATAGAAGCGATTACCTTTATTTCTTCGTCGTAGATATTACATTTTCCAAATGTTGCGTGCGCACGAAATATTATCAAATTAAACGTAATTAGGTATTTACAGCAGATGCTGAATTGAACTTTCCATTTTTGTTTATCGAACCTTTGTAGCTCTAGCTGCCAATTTTTTGCCTGAAACCTTGAGGAAACCCGAAAAAGATGAAATCTAATGGATAACAATATGATCCAAAGGAAAATTATGATGAATGCTACTCGCATAATTATTAATTTAATACTTATATTGGCTTTAATAGCTTTAAAATCACCGCAGATGACTTGCTCATTGTGTTCTCAAATTTCATATTTAGCATTATAAAATGTTACAAATACATACGAACGGAAAACTAAATTGATCAAGCGTTTTTGTGCGGCAAAAATAACGCGCGTACGTATTAGACTATACCGAATCCGAGTCCAATAATTGTCGTTGCAATGGCAACACTCTCGTAATGAGTGATGAAAACTGCAAAATCGCCAATATTTATGTGAAATTCTAAGAAATACAATCGATAAGCAAAATTATACGATAAAAATTAGAATCTCCATTTCTTTCCTCAGAGAATAGTATGAATTCCGCTCAGATATTACAATTCCATGATACTTTAATGTGCAAGAGAAAATTACATTGTACGATGGATTTGAGGTTCCCCATGTAAATCAAATTGGAAAGATAGTTCCTGGAATCGAGCCCGGGACTTTCAAACTTTGCAATAAATACTATCGTTGGGAGCAAGATATAGCAAGATATTTCCATCAAGTGTCATTAAAATCGGTTTATTGGTTCAAAATATATATGTCACTCGTGAATCATCCATTTTGGACTATGTGATTTCGAATCTTCCCCTTCCTAAAGTGTTTGCAGGAAGAAACGCCTTACAGTCAGACCACGAATCACTCGATGTAATCTTTACTTACAACCGACTACTTGGCAACAGTGTCTCCCCAACAGCTTGTGTCCTGGCCTTGCTCTCTCGCTCAGCGCGACGACTTCTTGGAATCTGCCTCCCGTAAGAACCCTCAGAGCTTGGAAAAAGGCTGACTGGAAGACAATAAACCGTGTGCTCAACCTACTCCCATGGAATGTTTTACGACTCGGTTCTGTTGATGAAGCGGTCGAATTCTTTTACGACCTAATAGTGAGTGTTGTCAACGACTTCGTTCCCTGCAAAAAATCGTCTCCGAACCGACCCCGGTGGATGTCCGCCGAAGCTTTTCTCACCCTAAAAAATAAGAAGGTTTGTTGGAAGCTAATGAAATCGTTTCCCAATCCTCACACTAAACGAACTTTTGCCTATCACCGACGGCACGTTAATTTTTTACTGAGGCGTGACTACAAAGACTACATTGATAGTGCGTGCTCAGAAATCAATTTCAACAATAAATCATTCTGGAATATAATAAATTGTCGTAGAAAAGGTGGACGAATTCCTAGTTCAGTGTATTATCATGATTCCGTCTTTTCTGGTAGTGCTAGGCCTGAAACTTTTAACGAGTTTTTCATATCAAATTTTTCACCTCCCTCCCCCTCCTCTGTACCCTAAATGTTCCCATTGTCTATCTTCCACTGTCACCACCCCCGGTGAAGTGCACCAGCTCCTCTCTGCCCTCCCTTCCAAGAAAGTCAACGGACCCGATGGTATCGAATTTCTTAGGCAAACCGCTTCTCAGCTCTCGATACCTCTTTCTATGCTTCTTAACCGCTGCTTCGCCACGGGAGTCTTTCCCCAACAGTGGAAAATAGCCAACGTCATCCCTATTCACACAAATGGCAGTAGATCTCAGGTGGAAAATTATAGACCCATATCTGTTCTTTCCAACCTATCAATCGTTTGTGAAAAAATTATTCATAATCGGCTCCTCGCTTTCACTCTTCCCTATATTTCCACGCAACAACATGGTTTTCTTCCGGACTCCTAAACTCTAACCAACCTTTCCGTGCACATGAATAATATCACGCACACACATGAAAATTCTTCTCAACTGGACGGATGTTACATCGATTTCGCCAAAGCCTTTGACACCGTTGACCATTCTCTCCTTCTTCACAAAATCTCCCATCGCTTTAATGTCCATCATCTCTTTCTCTCCCTCATTTCTTCTTTCCTGTCAAACAGAAGTCAGCGTGAAGTTATCGACGGCTACCTATCTTCTCTTGCTCCTGTCACTTCCGGTGTGCCTCAAGGTAGTGTCTTAGGCCCCCTTCTCTTCATCCTTTTCATAGACGACTTAGTGGATATAATTGCACAACCCTGCGGGATACTACTCTTTGCAGATGACTGCAAATTATTCAAACAGATCAATTCCCCAGCCGACTCTGATATTCTCCAAGCTGCCCTAATCCGCCTCTCTGACTGGACTAAAACCTGGCGTCTTAGAATCAATTCCTCCAAATGCACCGCTCTTACCTTCACCTTACGTAAGCAACCAGTTATAAACCAATACAAAATTCTTGACATAACAATCCCCTAAGTTACAACACAAAAGGATCTTGGTGTAATTTTTGACCAGAAGCTATTATTTGTTACCCATATTAGGAAAGTCACTTCTCGTGCCATGTCTATGTTGGGCCTCATCTATCGTTTCGCCGAAATTACGGATGTTTTCTCTCTGCGCACATTTTTTGTTAGTTGTGTTCTCCCAATCTTAGAATATTGCTCACCCATTTGGTCCTCAGCTTCCCAATCAAATCTTAATCGCCTTGAAAGGCCCCTAAATTTCTTCCATCACATTATCCGCCAGCGAGTTCCTTCTCTTCGTAATGCGTCCTCTTCCCACATTCTCCACACTCTTGGTTTACTACCTTTGACCGATCGTAGACAGGCAATTGACCTATAGTTTTTCCGTAACATTGTAAACGGAAAATATAGAACTCCCGAACTTCTCTTCAATTACCCCCTCCGTATTTTCTCTAGAAGTACCAGATTACATGATTTATTTCACTGCCGCACTCCTCGGCTCTCAACCACAAAACGCTCCTTAATTTTTCGCCTCCCAAACTTATATAACCAAACTCTGATGCAAGATCCTCATACTGATGTTTTCCATTGAACTCCTTATTGTTTTATTTGAATGGATGTCAACAAGGTGTTGTCTCTCTGTAGCTGACGAAGGAGTAGTTCCGAAAGCTTCTACGTTTGTGATGTTTCTGTGTTTTTGTGTTATTTTACGTGTGTCGCTTCGACATCCCCGGGGCCTCGCCAACCTGAAGTCGTCTGATTGGTGAGTGCTCACTGGGTTTCCTCATCCCAACACCTTGTTGACATCCATATATCTATTTTACCTTTCCTTTTCCGTAAGTTGTTATATATATATATATATATATATATATATATATATATATATATATATATATATATATATATAAGACAGCCAAATCCGCACCTGTGTTCACATCAAACCCACCAACAGCCTCCAATACCTCCACTTTGATAGCTGCCATCCCCTTCATACCAAAAACTCTATCCCCTATGCCCTTGCTCGTCGAGGATGGAGGCTTTGTTCCGATAGAGCATCCCTTCTAGAGTATTACTCTGTCCTCGAGGATGCTCTTCTCAAACGTGGTTACCCTCCAGTCTTGGTCCGCGAACAGATCCATAGGGCGATGACGCCTACCCACATTGGATCTCATCCTCACACACCCACTATTCCTGCATCTACCCCTCCACTCACTCTTACGACACTTTTCCATCCTGGTATCCACGAAGCTCTCAAAACAATCCATCATGCTGCCCACCCAATTCTTACCTCTTCCTCCCATCAGTCCCTCTTTATCAACCTTTTTGCCAATCCTCCGCTCCTCTCCTTCCGCCGGCCCCCAAATTTGGGAAATATCTTGTGGAGGAAGGAACTTCCCACTTCTACCACGCTTCTTGCAATAGGTTCCCACCCCTGCGGAAAACCTCGCTGCCTCACTTGCCCTATCCACCTACCATCATCTTCTTTCTCGAGTCCCTCCACCAACATCACCTACCCCATCACCTCCAGAAGCAACTGCACCACCCGTAACGTCATTTACCTCCTTACCTGCACCCTTTGTCCCGCGTTTTACGTAGGCCTCACCAGCAATCCGTTAAACATCCGAATGAACGGTCACCGGAATAGCGTTTCTCTCAGACGCCCCCTCCCAGTTGCATTACATGCTAATACCCACAATGTCCCCTTCATTAGTTGCTACAATGTTAGGATTATTCGCGCTTTACCCTATGACACTCCTGCCCCCCTTCTCCGACACAGGGAACTAGCACATATCCATCTTCTCGACTCTTTCTCTCCGCCTGGCCTCAACCTCCGCTAACCCTATTAGCCCCCTTAAAATGTCTCCTTGTTACTTTGTAACTATTCGCACTCTACCTCATCACACTCCCTCTTTATTGGCTATCCACCCCTCCTACTCCCCACCTCCTCCAATCATCAACCTTCCCACATCACCCTGTCATTCCCCGCCCAGTGTGTCACTTTACGTTACTCTTTCGCTGAAGAAGGGCATAGGCCCGATAAGCTTGCGTGTGTTTTTGTGTTCGTGTGTTTTACGTGTCTCTTCGACGCCCCCAGCAGCCTGCCAGCTTGGTCCTCAACTTGGTGAGTGTCCGCTGGGCTTCCCTCAACACCTTGTTGCCACCCTCATCACTACCTTTTCTTTTCCTTTAGTTAATATATATATATATATATATATATATATATATATATATATATATATATATATATATATATATATATATATATATATATGACAAGGGGATGTGGCCAGAGGATTTCGTCAAAACAATTATGATTCCAATTCCGAAAAAGCAAGGAACAAGAAAATGCAGTGAACACAGAACAATCAGTTTAATTACACATGCAGCAAAGGTTCTACTTAGGGTTATGAACAGGAGACTAATTAGCAAAATGGAAGAAAATGTTGCAGAGGAACAGTTTGGATTTAGAAAGAGTAGAGGTACAAGAGATGCAATAGGATTGATAAGAATGAGTGGAGAGAGATATATAGAAAGGGGTAAAGGAATTAGTCTGTGCTTCATAGATATGGAGAAGGCATTCGACCTAGTGAACTGGGAAAAACTGATGGAAATACTAAAAGCAAAAAAAGTAGACTGGAAAGATAGAAGGTTAATTAAAGAGCTGTATATGAAACAGAAAGCAGCTATGAGGATAAAAGATGCACAGACCGAATGGTATGATCTAGGAAGAGGAGTAAGGCAAGGTTGCTGCTTATCGCCAACCCTGTTCAATATATATGCTGAAGAAATGATTGACAATGGAATAGGGAATGATAAAGGAATTAGTATTGGGGGTAGAATAATAAATTGTATAAGGTTTGCTGATGACATGGTAATTTTGGCAGATGAAACGAGGCATATTCAGGAAATGGTTACAAAGGTAGAAGACAGGATGATGGAATATGGAATGAAAATGAACATAAAGAAAACAAAGGTGATGAGAATAGGGGATAGAGAGATTATGAATGTGTCAATAAAGGATGGAAGAGTGGAGCAAGTAAAACAGTATAGATATTTGGGAAGCATGCTAACTGAAGACTGGAGAAGTGAAAAAGAAATAAGAACAAGAATAGCAATGGCAAAAGAAACATTTAATAGGAAAAAACGGGTACTATGTGGTAAAATGGATTTAAATCTGAAGAAACGTCTTGTGAAGTGCTATGTTTGGAGTGTATTGCTTTATGGGTGTGAAACATGGACGCTAAAGAAAAGAGAGAAAGAAAGACTAGAGGCATTTGAAATGTGGGTGTGGAGGCGGATGGAGAAGGTTAAGTGGACGGATAGGATAAGGAAGGAAGCAATACTAACAAGGGTGAATGAGAAGAGAAGATTACTTGAAACAATTCAGAGGAGGAAAAGTAACTGGTTAGGGCATATCTTGAGAGGAGAAGGTTTATTATTGATGGCGTTGGAAGGATCAGTAGAAGGTGAAAGGAAAAGGGGACGTAGAAGAATAAAAATGTTTGACGATCTGAAAGAAAGGGGAGGGTATCAGGAAATGAAAGAAATGGCAAGGAACAGAAATGAGTGGAGACAACGCTGGTGCCAGGGACCTGCCTAGAGGCAGAACACCTCATGATGATGATGATATATATATATATATATATATATATATATATATATATATATATATATATATATATATATATATATTTATTTATTTATTTATTTATTTATATGCATTTATTATTTATTGGTTGTAATGTTCAATGTAATAGGCCTGAGTGCTGTTTTTGAACTTATTAAATAAATAAATAAAAGTTAATAGGGGGACAGACAGACAAAGAAGAAACTATAAGCCTATTTCCATTCTGGAAAATTGGCTAAAAATGGGTGCCCCGCCAATTGGTCGCGGGAAATTCGTCGCGTGTCAAATTCGTCGCAATACAAATTGGTCACATGACAAATTCGTCACAAGACAAATTCGGCGCAAGACAAATCACAAGACAAATTCGTCGCTTGGAAAATTCGTAGCAAATTCAGGAATCGTTGAGGAAATAGCAAATCCTTTTCTTCATTAATCCTGCAATATACCATATTTAGTGCGTGGAATATATTCGTATCTTATCTGATCAGGACATTAATAAAAGACATTGTCACCTTATGTACGACGCTTTTTATACGTGTTTTAGCAAACTTCCCGTCTATGTAGATGATTGAGATTTAGAAGTAATCCAGCGTGTGCCCGCTGCAAATACCCCTCTAAACCAATTAGGGAAAAGTTTGATCAGAATTAACATGAAATTTATTATAAGATAACGTTAGAATTTGAATCTTTCGTACATAAAGGGTTTTATTTCCTCGCATTCGCATGAGGCGAACTGAGACTAAATTTTTATTGGTGGAGAACGGACATGAATATAGGGGAATGGGAAGGGAACAGATGTTCGTTACCTAAAAGAAAGTCGGATTTTGGTTTTGGTGTAAGATTTCAATTTTTTCCTAAATATGTTATTAGTATATGTTATCTTATTTTGTTTCATCCTAAATGGCCGACGGAGAGTTAAAGTTACGAGATACTTTATCTTTTCCTCGATTCATCGATACCTGAATTCCGGATTGACAGATGGTCCCGCGCAACACTTTCATTTGTATTTTATTTCGTGTTTATACGTGTTTATCTCAGCTGCAATACTGGAAGAGTACTCATAGAAAGCTATGTTATGAGGGAAAGAATGGAAATGGAAAAAACTAACATATGTTTGAGTGAGAAGAATATTTACCGAGAAAGTATTTTCAGATATTTTTATAGCATACGAAAAACAAATTCGGACGAAAATCTATCTGCGTCTTGGACGGCGGGACATTTCACTGCCAATGCGCGACTCTCGGGATTTCACTATGCAAATCGTGACATTGAAAATAACAGAAAAATATTTCCTATCTCCGAGAGAGAGATGGAAAATAGGGGAAGGTAGCGAGAGAAGGAGAGCGAAAGAGAGAGAATAGAAGGAAGGAAGAGAGGGAGGGAAAGAGAATGGGAGGAAGGAAAAGAGAGAGGGAGAGAGAATGAAAGGAAGGAAAAGAGAGAGGGAGAGAGAATGGGAGGAAAGAAAAGAGAGAGGGAGAGAGAATGGGAGGAAGGAAAAGAGAGAGGGAGAGAGAATGGGAGGAAGGAAAAGAGAGAGGGAGAGAGAATGGGAGGAAGGAAAAGAGAGAGGGAGAGAGAATGGGAGGAAGGAAAAGAGAGAGGGAGAGAGAATGGGGGAAGTAGGAGAGAGAGGGATGGAGAATAGGTGAAGGAAGAGAGAGAAGGAGAGAGAATAGGAGGAAGAAATAGAGAGAGGGAGAGAGAATGGGGGAAGGAAGAGAGAGAATAGGAGGAAGGAAGAAAAAGAGGGATGGAGACTAGGGGAAGGAAGCGAGAGAAGGAGAGAGAAAGAAAGAGAATAGGAGAAAGGAAGAGAGACAGGGAGAGAGAATGGGAGGAAGGAAGAGAGTGAATAGGAGGAAGGAAGAGAGTGAATAGGAGGAAGGAAGAGAGAGATGGAGAGAATGGGAGGAAGGAATAGAGAGAGAATGGGAGGAAAGAAGAGAGAGAGGGAGAGAGAATGGAAGGAAGGAAAAGACAGCGGGAGAGAATGGGAGGAAGGAAAAGAGAGCGGGAGAGAGAATGGGAGGAAGGAAAAGAGAGAGGGAGAGAGAATGGGAGGAAGGAAAAGAGAGCGGGAGAGAGAATGGGAGGAAGGAAAAGAGAGAGGGAGAGAGAATGGGAGGAAGGAAAAGAGAGCGGGAGAGAGAATGGGGGAAGTAGGAGAGAGAGGGAGAGAGAATGGGAGGAAGGAAAAGAGAGAGGGAGAGAGAATGGGAGGAAGGAAAAGAGAGAGGGAGAGAGAATGGGGGAAGTAGGAGAGAGAGGGATGGAGAATAGGTGAAGGAAGAGAGAGAAGGAGAGAGAATAGGAGGAAGAAATAGAGAGAGGGAGAGAGAATGGTGGAAGGAAGAGAGAGAATAGGAGAAAGGAAGAAAAAGAGGGATGGAGACTAGGGGAAGGAAGCGAGAGAAGGAGAGAGAAAGAAAGAGAATAGGAGGAAGGAAGAGAGACAGGGTGAGAGAATGGGAGGAAGGAAGAGAGTGAATAGGAGGAAGGAAGAGAGTGAATAGGAGGAAGGAAGAGAGAGATGGAGAGAATGGGAGGAAGGAATAGAGAGAGAATGGGAGGAAAGAAGAGAGAGAAGGAAAGAGAATGGAAGGAAGGAAAAGAGAGCGGGAGAGAATGGGAGGAAGGAAAAGAGAGCGGGAGAGAGAATGGGAGGAAGGAAAAAAGAGAGGGAGAGAGAATGGGAGGAAGGAAAAGAGAGAGGGAGAGAGAATGGGAGGAAGGAAAAGAGAGAGGGAGAGAGAATGGGAGGAAGGAAAAGAGAGAGGGAGAGAGAATGGGAGGAAGGAAAAGAGAGAGGGAGAGAGAATGGGAGGAAGGAAAAGAGAGAGGGAGAGAGAATGGGAGGAAGGAAAAGAGAGAGGGAGAGAGAATGGGGGAAGTAGGAGAGAGAGGGATGGAGAATAGGTGAAGGAAGAGAGAGAAGGAGAGAGAATAGGAGGAAGAAATAGAGAGGGAGAGAGAATGGGGGAAGGAAGAGAGAGTGAGAGTGAAGAGGAGGAAGGAAGAGAGAGAGACTGGAAGGAAGGAAGAGAGAGAGATGGAAAATAGTGGAAAGTAGCGAGAGAAGGAGAGCGAAAGAGAGAGAATAGAAGAAAGGAAGAGAGGGAGGGAAAGAGAATGGGAGGAAGGAAAAGAGAGAGGGAGAGAGAATGGGAGGAAGGAAAAGAGAGCGGGAGAGAGAATGAGAGGAAGGAAAAGAGAGAGGGAGAGAGAATGGGAGGAAAGAAAAGAGAGAGGGAGAGAGAATGGGAGGAAGGAAAAGAGAGAGGGAGAGAGAATAGGGGAAGTAGGAGAGAGAGGGAGAGAGAATGGGGGAAGTAGGAGAGAGAGGGATGGAGAATAGGTGAAGGAAGAGAGAGAAGGATAGAGAATAGGAGGAAGAAATAGAGAGAGGGAGAGAGAATGGGGGAAGGAAGAGAGAGAATAGGAGGAAGGAAGAAAAAGAGGGATGCAGACTAGGGGAAGGAAGCGAGAGAAGGAGAGAGAAAGAAAGAGAATAGGAGGAAGGAAGAGAGACAGGGAGAGAGTATGGGAGGAAGGAAGAGAGTGAATAGGAGGAAGGAAGAGAGTGAATAGGAGGAAGGAAGAGAGAGATGGAGAGAATGGGAGGAAGGAATAGAGAGAGAATGGGAGGAAAGAAGAGAGAGGGAGAGAGAATGGAAGGAAGGAAAAGAGAGCGGGAGAGAATGGGAGGAAGGAAAAGAGAGCGGGAGAGAGAATGGGAGGAAGGAAAAGAGAGAGGGAGAGAGAATGGAAGGAGGGAAAAGAGAGAGGGAGAGAGAATGGGAGGAAGGAAAAGAGAGAGGGAGAGAGAATGGGAGGAAGGAAAAGAGAGAGGGAGAGAGAATGGGAGGAAGGAAAAGAGAGCGGGAGAGAGAATGAGGGAAGTAGGAGAGAGAGGGATGGAGAATAGGTGAAGGAAGAGAGAGAAGGAGAGAGAAAAGGAGGAAGAAATAGAGAGAGGAAGAGAGAATGGGAGGAAGGAAGAGAGTGAATGGGAGGAAGGAAGAGAGTGAATAGGAGGAAGGAAGAGAGAGATGGAGAGAATGGGAGGAAGGAAGAGAGAGAGAGAATGGGAGGAAAGAAGAGAGAGAGATGGAAAATAGGGGAAGGTAGCGAGAGAAGGAGAGAGAAAGAGAGAGAATAGGAGGAAGGAAGAGAGAGAGGGAGAGAGTATGGGAGGAAGGAAGAGAGTGAATGGGAGGAAGGAAGAGAGTGAATAGGAGGAAGGAAGAGAGAGATGGAGAGAATGGGAGGAAGGAAGAGAGAGAGAGAATGGGAGGAAAGAAGAGAGAGAGGGAGAGAGAATGGGAGGAAGGAAAAGAGAGCGGGAGAGAATGGGAAAAAGGAAAAGAGAGCGGGAGAGAGAATGGGAGGAAGGGAAAGTGAGAGGGAGAGAGAGTGGGAGGAAGGAAAAGAGAGAGGGAGAGAGAATGGGAGGAAGGAAAAGAGAGAGGGAGAGAGAGTGGGAGGAAGGAAAAGAGAGCGGGAGAGAGAATGGGAGGAAGGAAAAGAGAGAGGGAGAGAGAATGGGAGGAAAGAAAAGAGAGAGGGAGGGAGAATGGGAGGAAGGAAAAGAGAGAGGGAGAGAGAATGGGGGAAGAAGGAGAGAGAGGGAGAGAGAATGGGGGAAGTAGGAGAGTGAGGGATGGAGAATAGGTGAAGGAAGAGAGAGAAGGATAGAGAATAGGAGGAAGAAATAGAGAGAGGGAGAGAGAATGGGGGAAGGAAGAGAGAGAATAGGAGGAAGGAAGAAAAAGAGGGATGGAGACTGAGGGAAGGAAGCGAGAGAAGGAGAGAGAAAGAAAGAGAATAGGAGGAAGGAAGACAGCCAGGGAGAGAGAATGGGAGGAAAGAAGAGACTGAATAGGAGGAAGGAAGAGTGTGAATAGGAGGAAGGAAGAGAGAGATGGAGAGAATGGGAGGAAGGAATAGAGAGAATGGGAGGAAAGAAGAGAGAGAGGGAGAGAGAATGGAAGGAAGGAAAAGAGAGCGGGAGAGAATGGGAGGAAGGAAAAGAGAGCGGGAGAGAGAATGGGAGGAAGGAAAAGAGAGAGGGAGAGAGAATGGGAGGAAGGAAAAGAGAGAGGGAGAGAGAATGGTTGAAGGAAGAGAGAGAATAGGAGGAAGGAAGAAAAAGAGGGATGGAGACTGGGGGAAGGAAGCGAGAGAAAGAGAGAGAAAGAAAGAGAATAGGAGGAAGGAAGAGAGACAGGGAGAGAGAATGGGAGGAAGGAAGAGAGTGAATAGGAGGAAGGAAGAGAGTGAATAGGAGGAAGGAAGAGAGAGATGGAGAGAATGGGAGGAAGGAATAGAGAGAGAATGGGAGGAAAGAAGAGAGAGAGGGAGAGAGAATGGAAGGAAGGAAAAGAGAGCGGGAGAGAATGAGAGGAAGGAAAAGAGAGCGGGAGAGAGAATGGGAGCAAGGAAAAGAGAGAGGGAGAGAGAATGGGAGGAAGGAAAAGAGAGAGGGAGAGAGAATGGGAGGAAGGAAAAGAGAGAGGGAGAGAGAATGGGAGGAAGGAAAAGAGAGAGGGAGAGAGAATGGGAGGAAGGAAAAGAGAGCGGGAGAGAGAATGGGAGGAAGGAAAAGAGAGAGGGAGAGAGAATGGGAGGAAGGAAAAGAGAGAGGGAGAGAGAATGGGAGGAAGGAAAAGAGAGAGGGAGAGAGAATGGGAGGAAGGAAAAGAGAGCGGGAGAGAGAATGGGGGAAGTAGGAGAGAGAGGGAGAGAGAATGGGAGGAAGGAAAAGAGAGAGGGAGAGAGAATGGGAGGAAGGAAAAGAGAGAGGGAGAGAGAATGGGGGAAGTAGGAGAGAGAGGGATGGAGAATAGGTGAAGGAAGAGAGAGAAGGAGAGAGAATAGGAGGAAGAAATAGAGAGAGGGAGAGAGAATGGTGGAAGGAAGAGAGAGAATAGGAGGAAGGAAGAAAAAGAGGGATGGAGACTAGGGGAAGGAAGCGAGAGGAGAGAGAAAGAAAGAGAATAGGAGGAAGGAAGAGAGACAGGGAGAGAGATTGGGAGGAAGGAAGAGAGTGAATAGGAGGAAGGAAGAGAGTGAATAGGAGGAAGGAAGAGAGAGATGGAGAGAATGGGAGGAAGGAAGAGAGAGAGACTGGAAGGAAGGAAGAGAGAGAGATGGAAAATAGGGGAAGGTAGCGAGAGAAGGAGAGCGAAAGAGAGAGAATAGAAGAAGAGAGAGGGAAGAGATGGGAGGAGGAAAGAGAAGAGAGGAGGAGAGGAAAGGAGGAGAGAGAGGAGAGGAGAGAGAGAATGAGGAGGAAGGAAAAGAGAGAGGGAGAGAGAATGGGGAAGGAAAAGAGAGAGGGAGAGAGAATGGAGGAAAGGAGAGAGAAGGAGAAGAAGGGAGAGGAGAAGAGAGAGGGAGAGAGAATGGAGGAATGAAGAGAGGAGAGAGAATGGGAGGAAGGAAAGAGAGAGGGAGAGAATGGGAGGAAGGAAAAGAGAGCGGAGAGAGAATGAAAGAGAGAGAGAGAATGGGAGGAAGGAAAAGAGAGCGGGAGAGAATGGGAGGAAGGAAAAGAGAGCGGAGAGAGAGAATGGGAGGAAGGAAGAGAGAGAGAGAGAATGGGAGGAAGAGAGAGAGAGGGAGAGAATGGAGGAAGGAGAGAGAGAGAGAATGGGAGGAAGGAAAAGAGAGCGGGAGAGAGAATGGGAGGAAGGAAAAGAGAGCGGGAGAGAGAATGGAGGAAGGAAAGAGAGAGGGAGAGAGAATGGGAGGAAGGAAAAGAGGAGGGAGAGAGAATGGGAGGAAGGAAAAGAGAGAGGGAGAGAGAATGGGAGGAAGGAAAAGAGAGAGGGAGAGAGAATGGGAGGAAGGAAAAGAGAGAGGGAGAGAGAATGGGAGGAAGAAAAGAGAGAGGGAGAGAGAAGGAGGAGAGAGAGATGAGGAATAGGGAAGGAAGAGAGAGGGAGAGAGAATGGGGAGAAGGAGAGGGAGAGAGAATGGGAGGAAGGAAGAGAGAGAGAGGAGAAGAGAATAGAGAGAGAGAGAGGAAGAGATGAAGGAGAGAGAATAGGAGGAAGGAAGAGAGAAGTGGGAGAGAAGGAAGGAGGGAGAGGAGAGAGAGAATAGGAGGAAGGAAAGAGAGAGAGGGAAGAGAGAATGGGAGGAAGGAAGAGAGTGAAGAGGGAGGAAGAGAGAGAATAGGAGGAAGGAAGAGAGAGAAGGAGAGGAATGGGAGAAGAAAGGAGAGAATGAGGAAAGAGAGAGGGAGAGAGAATGGAGAAGGAAAAGAGAGAGAGGAGAGGAGAGAGAATGGAAGGAGGAAAAGAGAGAGGGAGAGAGAATGGGAGGAAGGAAAAGAGAGAGGGAGAGAGAATGGGAGGAAGGAAAAGAGAGAGGGAGAGAGAATGGAGGAAGGAAAAGAGAGAGGGAGAGAATGAGGAAGGAGGAGAGAAGGAGATAGAAGGAAGAGATAGGAGAGAAAGGAGGAAGAAGAGAGAGGGAAGAGAGAATGGGAGGAAGGAAGAGAGTGAATGGAGGAAGGAAGAGAGTGAATAGGAGGAAGGAAGAGAGAGATGGAGAGAATGGGAGGAAGGAAGAGAGAGAGAATGGGAGGAAAGAAGAGAGAGAGATGGAAGAATAGGAGGAAGGAAGAGAGCGAGAGAAGGAGAGAGGAAAGAGAGAGAGAATAGGAGGAAGGAAGAGAGAGAGGGAGAGAGTAAGGGAGGAAAGGAAGAGAGAGAATGGGAGGAAGGAGAGAGAGAGAGAATAGGAGGAAGGAAGAGAGGAGAGAATGGAGAGGAAGGGAGAAGGAAGGAGAGAAGAGGAGGAGAGAATGGAGGAAGAAGAGAGAGAGGGAGAGAGAATGGGAGAAAGGAAAAGAGAGCGGGGAGAGAGAATGGAGGAAAGGAAAAGAGAGAGGGAGAGAGAGTGGGAGGAAGGAGAGTGAGTGGAGGTAG
>CM054117.1:13364378-13386110 GCA_028673005.1 Tanypteryx hageni
TTTTAAATTTAATAAATGCGCAAATTCCGCGACTCTGCCTTTCAGCTCTTCCCTAGTTAATCAAACAGGGAAGGAACGCTTCTGGACACGAACCCGGGACTTTTTCGCGATCTCTTTTTCGTGACTGACATTTAATGGGTGACTAAATTATTGCTGCCAAATCTCAACTCGCATTCTGTTATAACACTCGCAACGAAGTCTCAATTCGCCTCATGCGAGTAAAAAAATCTTAATGTAAGACAGATTAAAATTCTAACGTTTTTCTTATAGTAAAGTTTATGCTAAATCTGATTATGCATTTATAAACATTCTGAAAAATCAGAAAATATCTTAAAAATTAAAAAAGTTTAAATGTCTATTTTTTGTATTCTGCTTATATCTTATTTCCTTATACAAACAACGTCATATTTCGGCTTCTATTGAATAAAAAGTGACAAATTTTTACGTGACTTCTATGATGATTCCGAATAACGACAAAGTAACGCAAGAATAAATAAAAACTATGGAGTGAATTAAAAAAAAATAATAATCGTAACATTTATCTAAAATTTTCAGTCGAGACATGAAAAAGTTGACCTGTGGGAAACTTTTTCCCTAATTGGTTTAGAGGGGTAGTTGCAGAGAATGAAATGTTTAGAATACTTTATATTTATATTTGAAGAAGGTTGCATGCCAATAACTTCAAGTTTTTACGAAATTGATTATTATATGAAAGCGCGGGCACGCGCTGGATTCCTGCCAAATCTCAAGCTTCTACAAAGAGGTGAAGTTTGTTAAAACACGTATTAAAAGCGTCATACACAAAGTGACCAGAGGAATGAGCCTTTTATTATTCTGATGAGATAAGACACGAATATTTCATCAATTACATCGAAATTTTTATTAGAAAAATTGTTGTGAATAATCTGCCAAGGAGATCTATAATTTATTCGGAAATTATGAGGCATCATCAACCCTTCCCATACAATAAATATGGTGTATCGCAAGATTAATGAAGAAAAGGATATCTTATTTAATAACGATTCCTGAATTTGCGAGGAATTTGCCTTGAGGCGAATTTGCCATGCGAGGAATTTGCCTTGCGACGAATTTGTCTTGCGACAATTGCCCGCGATGAATTTGCGGTACACCGTTGGCGATCACGTGGAAGAGGGCGGGGGTGGAACAATGGGAGGGAAAGGGAGGGAGGAAGGAGGAGAATGAAGGAGGGGGGGTAGGATGAGAGGTAGGAAGGAGAATAAAGGAGGGAGAAAGAAGGAGAGATAATGAAGGAGGAGGTAGGATGAGAGGTATGAGGGAGGGAGAATGAAGGAGGGAGAGTGAAGGAGGGATAGTGAAGGAGGGAGAATAAAGGAAGGAGAATGGAGGGAGAATGAAGGAGAATGGAGGGAGAATGAAGGAAGGAGAATGGAGGGAGAGAGGTAGGAGGAGGGAGAATGAAGGAGAGAGAATGAAGGAGAATGGAGGAGGGAGGTAGGTAGGAGGAGGGAGGTAGGTAGGAGGAGGGAGGTAGGTAGGAGGAGGGAGGGAGGGTCGTCCGTTGCCAAACCCTCCGTGATGCTCGTCCGTGGCGAATCCCTTTCACCGGAGCGGTAATCAAGGCGATCTCAGTCGTATCGACGAGGAGGCGTCAAGATCAGGGAAGGGCCTCGCTCTCCAAGGAGAAGAAAAGCGATGCGGCGGCGGGAGCGAGCTTACTTAGGGTGAGAGAGAGAGGTCGGGAGGAAGGGGGGAGGGCAGAGGAGGAGGAGGTAATGGTTGGAAATTGTGGAGGGGCGGGATAGGATGAAACCGGTCGGACGGGTACGGCTCCGCTCGCTTTCCAAGGACGGCTTTCCACGATCGACTCGAGACGCCACCTCCTCCACGCCCTTCCACCCGTCGCCCTGCCTCCCTCCCTCTCTCTTCCCGGCCTCCCACGCACACTCCACTCCCATCCCACCGCCCCACTTCCTCTATGACGCGGTTAGGCTACCAATAGCCCGCTCTCTGACACCCTCAGAAACTGGCGCACCATACTTCTTTTTTCCAGAGTAAATTGATTACATCATAATGTCAAACACCTCGCCATATCGACGAAAGTTTTAGTAGCGAGAAATGCCGTTTGGTTACTTGTGCGAGCCAGATACAGGGGGAGGGGAGAATGGGAGGGCTAAGGGGGGGAGAGAAAGGGGGAGAGAAAGGGGGGAGAGAAAGGGGGGAGAGAAAGGGGGGAGAGAAAGGGGGGAGAGAAAGGGGGGAGAGAAAGGGGGGAGAGAAAGGGGGGAGAGAAAGGGGGGAGAGAAAGGGGGGGAGAGAAAGGGGGGAGAGAAAGGGGGAGAGAGAAAGGGGGAGAGAGAAAGGGGGAGAGAGAAAGGGCGGGAGAGAGAAAGGGCGGGAGAGAGAAAGGGCGGGGGAGAGAAAGGGCGGGGGAGAGAAAGGGCGGGGGAGAGAAAGGGCGGGGGAGAGAAAGGGCGGGGGAGAGAAAGGGCGAGAGAGAGAGAAAGGGCGAGAGAGAGAGAAAGGGCGAGAGAGAGAAATGGCGAGATAGAGAGAAATGGCGAGATAGAGAGAAATGGCGAGAGAGAGAGAAATGGCGAGAGAGAGAAATTGCGAGATAGAGAGAAATGGCGAGATAGAGAGAAATGGCGAGAGAGAGAAAGGGGGAGAGAGAAAGGGGGAGAGAGAAAGGGGGGAGAGAGAGAAAGGGGAAGAGAGAGAAAGGGGGAGAGAGAGAGAAAGGGGGAGAGAGAGAAAGGAGGAGAGAGAGAGAAAGGGGGAGAGAGCAAGGGGGAGATAGATAAATGTCTTTATTTGGGCGAAATTTAGACTATAAGGTCCACTCTTACATTTAACCAAACGAGAAATGGGGAGAGGAGAGAAGGGGGGGAGAAAGGGGGGGAGAAAGGGGGCGAGAAAGGGGTAGAGAGAAAGGGCGAGAGAGAGAAAGGGGAGAGAGAAGGGGAGAGAGAGAAAGGGGGAGAGAGAGAAAGGGGGGAGAGAGAGGGAAAGGGGGGGAGAGAGAGAAAGGGGGAGAGAGAGAGAGAGAGAGAGAGAGAAAGGGGAGAGAGAGAAAGTGGGAGAGAGAGAGAAAGGGGAGAGAGAGAAAGGGGGAGAGAGAGAGAGAAGGGGGGGAGAGAGAGAAGGGGAGAGAGAGAAAGTGGGCGAGAGAAAGTGGGCGAGAGAAAGAGCGAGAGAGAAAGGGCGAGAGAGAAAGGGGGATAGAGAGAGGGGGGAGAGAGAGAAGGGGGGAGAGAGAGAAGGGGGAGAGAGAAAGGGGAGAGAGAAAGGGGGAGAGAGAAATGTGGAGAGAGAAATAGGGAGAGAGAGAAAGGGGAAGAAAGGGGGATAGAGAGAAAGGGCGAGAGATAAAGGGGGGGAGAGAAATGTGGAGAGAGAGAAAGGGGGGAGAGAAAGGGCGAGAGAGAAAGGGGGAGAGAGAAAGGGCGAGAGAGAAAGGGCGAGAGAGAAAGGGCGAGAGAGAAAGGGGGAGAGAGAAATGTGGAGAGATAAAGGGGGAGAGAGAAATGTGGAGAGGGAAATGTGGAGAGAGAAATGTGGAAAGGGGGAGAAAGGGGGGAGAGAGAAAGGGGGAGAGAGAAAGGGCGAGAGAAAGGGCTAGAGATAAAGGGGGAGAGAGAAATGTGGAGAGATAAAGGGGGAGAGAGAAATGTGGAGAGGGAAATGTGGAGAGAGAAATGTGGAAAGGGGGAGAAAGGGGGAGAGAGAAAGGGGGAGAGAGAAAGGGGGAGAGAGAAAGGGGGAGAGAGAAAGGGCGAGAGAGAAAGGGCGAGAGAGAAAGGGCGAGAGAAGCAGTCATGCATCGCTGAGTGGCGCGGTGCGACCACTCTAAATGGCGCAACATCATTCGCATATCAATCCTCCGAAATATCTCACTGAAAGAGTCGTCGCTAAATTGCCAAATTCTCGGAAGATCGAACGAAAGCGGTGACTGGAGATTTTGCTTTACAGCTCCAGATTATTTGGATTGATGTTAACAACTAAAATAACACACTGGACATAGCGATACGTTTTTGCAAGAGAGGTTCAACTCCTTAACACTTTCGAGTAGCTGACTCTGTTAGAAGGAGGAATCGACGCAACAATCTCGATGATTTTCACTATTTTGGTGTTTTTCAAAGTCTTACGTAAGGGTAGTGACGCAGTATTGGGTCGCATAGCCCGCAAGAAAACGTGAGCACTCATTGCATAACCAGCCCAAGTATAGCGACAATGGCAGAGAACGAAGTGATTCTTTAATGAAAACGCCAATATTTTAGTATACATACATATGCTTTTATCACGAATGAGTGAATTCTCACGTCAGAATATTTTTTTCCGTGCTGCCTTCCCTTCTACTGGGTCGCGAGACAAAAAAGTCTTCAAAAACACTGCCCTACATATGTCATTCCCGACACGTTATACGCTAGTCACACTTGTCAAAAATAAAAATTCTAGAATAGGCAGATAAATATACAAGCAAACATGAGACATCTTAAAAATTCAATCGTCATCAATGTAACTAGCCAGTGCTACGCGGTTCCTCGGGCTTGATTTCTTCGAGGACATCTCTTTTGGGGCCCCCAGAAGCGCGTGCCTCCGGGCTTGGCTCCAGCTGCACGCGCGATAGCTAACAATAAGCCGCCACAGCTAAGGCTTAGTCTCTATTGACCAATAGGTAAGTTAATTTTAACTTGAAATTTAATCATTAAATAACAACTATGATGAAAAGGAAAAATGATCAATTTTCACAATATCTGCATCATTTACAAATGAAAAAGATAAATATAGAAAGAGACTTTAATGAACGCATTAAGAAGATCCCAATAAGAACATCTCCTCCTATTAAACAATATGCACTTGAAGAAGTAAGCTGTTACCTATCTTAGTTATCTCCGCGGGTAGATTGTTCGTTTTCAGAATATACTTTCGGAGAATTACCATTGAAGACGGCTGCATTGTATCCGAAATGGGCGTATTGTTTTCATAACCTTGCTACGACTATTGGAGATAATTAATATAAGTACATATTTTTTCAAGTGCTTATTCTTGAATTAGCATTCAGCTATAATACGAGCTCGATAGTTCTATAGCGAATGTGTTCCAATGATTTTCTTGACTTGATTGGAACAATCCGGAAACCCATGCCGCAGGGAACTTTATTCTCGCGATATGCTTGGAATTGAAAAGCATTGTTAAATACGCTCCGATTGATTAACCTTACTGCACTCGATTGCTTTTCCTCCAAAGTTGATGCGTAACTATTTTATAATAATATCTGCCGTAGCCATAGAAGTTGTAGAAGCGAGACTTCGGGACTGAACAGAAGAGGCCGTGACTCGACCAAGGCTAATAAAAAATGTTTTTCTCAGGAAGTTGAATGAAAAGGATAGCATGCCAGGGCAGAGGCTTTATCTGGTTCTTAAATCTAAGAATCAGGGGAGGACGACCTCGCTGGATTTATGCGCATTCTGGAAAGACCTAGAAAATACACGTTATTGCCGAATGATGAATTACCTGCGACATATTCACAAAAGGCGCACGCCAGGAGTCCCTGATTCAGGAGGGGTCCAAACTAGAAATTGAAACGTTCACATACATATGTACATATCAGTAAAATTCTAAAAGTTTTGCAAGCTTTTAACTCATGACAAAATTTTATTTCGTTTAAAAACTCATATATTTGTAATTGAATAATATAAAATTAGGGATACTCAACGTTTTTGTACTTCAGAGCACCCATCACGGTAGAATATAATCATGGACGACCAACCAGAATAGAATATAATCATTGATGAAGATCTCTGGAATTGGTAATAAAATACTGCGAGATACTGTGCGTGGGAATAAAGGATTCAATTCAGAGGAAACCACTATATATATTCGGTGTATAAAGGAAAGGACTTACATCTATTAGAAACCATAGCAAATTTATATGATGAAAATCCAGTAAGTCAGAGAATTCTTGTGAGGGAGACTAAAATCTAAGTTAAGTGGGAAGGGTAATGGACAGGGGGATGGCCGTTGAGAGATCAATTAGAGGAGGCGACCTACTCAATGCTTCCTTTTAAGGCCGCATGAGCCAGTCATTATCACAGAAACATGACAGGGATAAGCTACCATGATGCTGTTTGTATATATTGAGACTGGATAAATCCGGAGCCTTTAGAGAATATACTAAAAACAGTGACTTGGCAGAATAGTGAGAGGGATAAAATAGAATTCCAACACAACGCGAAGGAGAGGTTTCCAAGCTGAGCAGGCAACGGAGGAAGTATGGATGTGGAAGGATTTAAGAAATTATTAATAGAAGGAATACAGAAAGTCGTTCCCAAAAAGATACTGAAAAGCAATCCTGACCCTGAATATAACAAGAAAAGAATCAAAGAGTTAAAAAAGTCAAAAAAGCATACAGACAACGAGACTTATGAGGTTTTCAATAATTCGATGAAATATGATTAAAGAGAAAAGGAGGGCAAAAGGGTAAATGCCGACAAAATATTTTATGCACGACAAACAGTAACGATTTCTATAAATATCTCACGAGGCGGAGGGACAATAGTGAGAAAATAAATATAGTTAAGAAGGCTGATGGATATATGATAATGAACGACGAGGAAGAAGTAAAACAAACGAACCGGTATGCTAGCATATTTATAAAATGAAATTATAGCAAAAGTACGGAATATAACGCGGTCGTTAAGAGAAAAGCATATACTCGGTCAGAAAATATCTCTGGGGATGCACACGAGGCGGAATACGCCAGAATTAAAGACAGAGGAAAGAATTGCCGAGTAATTAGCATAAGGGGCTTTTTTGATAATTTGATAAAAGACGTTATTTAGCTTAAAAAATTTATTAACGATTTCTTAATCTTAAGACTAAGAGGCTTATGATAATAGCTAAACAGATATTAATTAATTAAACTTTGTACATCGTAGGAATGAATTTTTCCAAAAAATGCATTAATTGTATTGAGATCAGTAGCTGGTTCTCTTAGAGATAATAACTCCAATCTAAATCTCGTTTTAAGGCATTCTTCCAACTCGTGCCTTTCAGTGCAAGATAGCGCCACTGAAATAATAAAAATACTAGATTGGGAATATTTACAAGTTACCCTGAAAACACTCGAGAGTAGGAGAATGGTATACAGATTCGACGGCATGTTCCACGTAATTAGTGAAGACAAGGGAGATAAAAAAATGTGATAGAAAAGTCAGAACTAATTGGAAAAACGGAAGCAAATTCAAATTTAAACTAAGATAGCAACAAAAGAAATATAGCAAAATATTCTTTTATTAATAGTAGGGTCAGAGAATGGAATATATATTCCGAAGTGCTCTTCGAATCCTTATCCAAAAACGCAAAATTCTTTAAGAAAAGAAGTTAATTTGATAATAGACAGTCTTATAGATTGCAGAGGACGACTGGGTTGGAGGAAGTAAAGGAATGATTAATAGGGCGAAGCACACGATAGGGGTCTCGTGAGCTCCGCTACGGTGGCCGTGACAGTCCATCCCAGAAAACCGACTCGGTAAAAACCTATAATGATGAATATATTTAAGAACAACATTGACGAGGCTCTGCTCAACAGGAATAATGTATGTGTAATTTGTATGCGTTTCATACTAGTATGCACAAGTTAGACAATTATAGGACTGGAATTGTAAAAAGTTGTCATCGCCGGGCTATAGACTACTTTCGACAATATGCATTAAATAAATAAATTGCATTAGCGTAGTCTATAATCGTTTTCAGCTATTAATCCTGTTGCATAGCGAGTACAGTTCTATCTCCATTAAAATTGCTTCTAGCCTTTAATTTAGTTTTCAACCAACCATGGGAAGCACAGGTTGAGAACCCCTTGTCCAAATGAATTGTTCAAGAACAATGCTAATACACGAGTCCAAAATTGAGGATGTCTATGGCCCAGAGTAGCTAGACTCCACTGCATATCCAACTGAGAATTTAACTACCTATACGACTAAAAGTACTTGCGGTAATAAAAATGAGGTCAAGGAAGAAATCGCTGATCAAACAGAAGAAAATGAGAAAGGAAGAGGATCTGGAACCTTTAAATTTTATTCTTGTCACTATTTTGATTGGTCAAGTGATCGAATTTATAATCGGAAGAGACTAAGTCAATTCATTTTGCCACTCGATTTTCTCGTAAAATAATTACAAACCGTCTCGCTAACAGCTACAAAGAGGTTGGGAATAGGAGGTGCGCATTCTGGCTACAAAACAGCCATCATCAGTGGCGATTAATCGATAGTTTGATTTTGACTTGAGTAATCCTGATTATCAAATTTAAAGCTTATTATTTTCGAGACGAATGCGACTTATTTCAGAGTCATGACTTGATAACAAAATAAAATATTTCCTTTTACTTTAGAGAATATTAAAATTTGTTTTTCGAAAATTCAAAACGATCTCGCTTATAAAAATAACGTAACTCCAGCGCCGAGAATTCTGTTGACGTTATGACTGCCCAGTCATTACTGGGTAACTGCAATAACTGAGCATGGAATGGGCAATAAGACGAAACGTTAGAATGGTTCAATCTTTACTCCCCATTCGCAAATGTAACACGTAAATTTAATTCAGGGTATGGGTCGATGTTAGTCTTCCGAGGGGTACCTCATAACGCTAAATCGTAACGGGTTTTAAGCATTTTACAGTACGACTTCGTGTCGAGATACGGCGGGTAAATTCATTCGCACGATTGCGTTTATTGGCTTTTCTTTGTGCAATTATGTGGAATACCTCAAAAGCATTAATCCAAAGACACTGAAGTTTAATTGGCCCTTATTAGAAATTGATTCCAATTAATTATCGAATAAACTATGGAATCGAAAGCCTTAAACATGCACCACTGTTTAGTCTTTTGCTGAATCAATATACCTATGCGCGGGGGAAATGAGGCAAGTGAAGTAAATTGGGAGAGACGCGAAGGGATGGAAGGTCGGATCGATTAGCGTAGGTGGTAATAGATTACACCGGAAGCTACCTTTCTACGGAATGGGTCGTTTCGCCGCTGTCGTTAATGAATTTTTAGTGTATTGGGAAGAATGGGCTGAATCGATTTAATGGAAATTTGGTATACAGAATCTTCAGATAAATGCATTACGTGTTTGGGATTTTTGGCCTAACTATTCAACAGAAGTGCCAAAATTGCAACTTGAAACATTTCTGCTTTCACGAATTCGGAATAGATTAGCCCAACCAGTTTCAACTAAATTTATTACATATAATCTTCTAATAAATACGTGAATAAGTTATATTTGGACCGCATCGAGCCAGCAGGGACGCCACTATAGCAAATTAATTTTTTTCTGTTTTCATGAATTTATTTAGGGACTGGCCAAAACCGATGACAAAGAACTTTTCTATGAAGGAGGTGTGCAACACGTTAAAACGAAATAAAGACGTTCTTTATAGATATAAAATGCATGGCTACACATACAAGGAATAATAAAATTCTTTACACATATTTGTGTTGAACTTTCCGTATAACTTTCAACTATATTTAATATTTATAGTTTATACAGAGTGATCCTACTGGGAATACCTTGTATTACAACGGTGAATTTAAGTTGTAACGCAAGATCTATTTCTTCATATTACGCTTGTATATTAATTTTGTTCCTATAATCCACGTTTTCGAAATAAAATATTACTTTAAGCCTACCAATCATTAGCAAGATATTGAAGTACTTATCCTACATCCAAATAATTGAAAATTGCAATTTTATGATTCCTTGCACAAATTTCGAAATAACATCTGACGGCGAAACGCCATTCGCAGCAAAACGGCCGCGGCGGAAAGTCCAAGACCCACCTGTCTATTCTGAGGTATTATATTAAGTAAAATTAAACAAAACCTTTCCTTTTAGCGCTAAAGTTTCAAAATATAAGGCCATACCTTCAATTCACAAATGTGTAATTGCCTGCGGTAAGTTTTATGAATGCTTTTTCATCTGAGCTTTGCGGTCCGCATAAGATGCTCCCTGGTGTCACAAGTGGCCCACGGGACGTACAGGTTGTCCACTCGGGGCAGGGGAGAAGAACAAAATCACAAATTTGACGAACAGAAACGGCGATACCGATCGAAGCATAAAACAATGCCTTAATCAGGTCACACTTTTCAGCCGTTTGATGCATGAAATCGCAAACCATCGAATGGCACGGCAACGTCCAAGCTGATCTGGATGACGGAAATGCTTCGCGTGAGAATGTGCCGACGCCAGCAGCAGCACCCAAGGCGAGTTATGACCAGCTGCCCCATCCTTCTCCCCCTCCTTTACAAGAACCGCCAATGTTCCAAATAAAATTACTATACTCTCGGTGAATTACAATGTCGAAGAGAAATTAGTACTTCAACTAGCCCTTTTGAACACTTTTGGACATTTCAAGGACATCCAACATGAACAAGTATGGAAAGGTGTACTCCATGTCGGAGTACAAAGAGTTTCCAAATGCGTTCTTTGAGATCAACAGATTTGAGCAAAACAGCCCAATACCAAATTTCATCAAAATACGTCCTGCAGTTCCCGGGTTGAAACGTACGTTGTAAACTACATATAGGTCTTCATGTAAAGTGGTCGTAATTATCGTCCGATTTTAACCAAAATTGAAATAGGTCGGAAAATTTCAGTAAAACTCCAAAATACCAAATTTCATCAAAATAAGTCCAGCGGTTCCCGAGTTGAAACGGAGGAACAAAGTAAACAACATGTAGGTCTTCATGTAAAGTGGTCGTAATTGTTGTCCGATTTTACCAAAATTGAAATCGGTCGACCAATTTTAGTAAAACTTCCCAATACCAAATTTCATCAAAATACGTCCAGCGAGTTTTAACATGCGGGTGGACGGACGGAAACCACCTCCCCTACATGCGTTCACATCGTACAAAGAACTCATCAAAAGCGGTACAGGATGAAGACTAAAAAAATCAATTCGCCCACGAAAGACCAATAACGCCACTAAACACCTAAACGCTTGCGTTTATAAGCTCTTCCGTTCTCTGGCATACTTCGCTATTCCGTCTATTAAAAAGGATCACTCGATGAAATATCTGCCAAAATAATTGTCATGCTAAACCTTGATTTATTTGCTAAAAATTGATCGTCCTATATATTGCCTTCTACGCCCTCGACTATAAAGAGCTCTAAACTTCGTGCTAAAGGCATAAAGCGAGACTACATGGAAAGCAATGCCCGCCATTCCTAGAAAACGGGATGGGATACAAGAAGCATCATATAATAGGACAGCGACTCTGTTGCGAAATCAGATCTTTCCACAGCATTCAAACTTCTGCCATAAAAGTTGGAAATCGCCATAACCATCCGCTCTTCACGAATGCTGAACTTTCTTCAGGACATCTTCAGAATCTATCAAGATAAATAAAACGATAAAACAACGCACAGAAACAAGCGACTATTACTTTTGTTTTAAGATTAAAATTACAATTCTAAGGAAGTGACTGTCTTGGTAGAGGGGTAGTTAGCGAGTATCCCAATGCTAGGGTCGCGAGGGCATGGTTTTGTGCGATCGTCTTTGTTATTGTATTTACGCTCATTGTGAAAGGCCGGTAAGGACAGTTTATGCGCTATCCAAATAAATAAGTAAATTTTTATCATATATTCACAATAACAACTCGATTTGAACAGCGTCATCGCCTATTTTGGAAGTCTCCTTTGTCAATCACTGGCCCCATCCACCCTACCCCTCCCCGAAGCGATTTCTACCAATTAAACGGTTCATTTCATCGATCGATTAGAGGCAACTGATCTATCCGTAGAAGGAAAACGAGGTCATCCGACGGCCGACCCGCTCGATTGGATGCGACTATAAAATATAGTTCCCTCCTGCTAAACGGGTCGAAGTAACGTTCCGTCGCCGTAAGACGACATAAAGCAACAGGCGCACGCCGCAGGGAAAGAGATTGGAAGAAAAAGGTTATGGCGACCTACTTAAAATCCGACATATCAGATTCCGCTATGAATATCCCGAAATCCTTTCACGAGATTAAACCAACAGAAACGAGAAACCGCCGCTTTGGTCTGCTCGCCGTTCCGAAAGGCCACCGCGGAATCTTATCAGCTTTTTAATTACAACTGATATAAGAGGATACTGACCCAAGTTTTAGAAATTATCAGCGATAAAAAAATCCTCAATATTAAAGCATCGTCACTGCAAAGAGAATACTTATACGTTACAGCAAAAGCACAGATTATAAGGCGGCGAATCTGATGGATTTTCATCAAAAGCTTATATTGGGGAAGGTTTCGCAGATTAATGATATAAATTAATCACGTTTATAGCAAGTGCAAAACCGGACTAATTCCATTGGATGAGGAATATCTACGAAACAAAATTAGTATACACATATAAACCATATAAAAATTACAACCCATTTCTCGTATATTTCAGCGAAGTGGTTTTTTCCGTTGGTATTTTGCCGAGTTGTAAATGTATCAGACTCAATGGCACGGGTTTTTTTTCGAGAAACATTAAAATACAGTGGATTCCTGCTTAACCGGTTTAAGCAGAACCGAGGGATGGACAGGTTATACGAAATGACTGTTAATCTGGAGCTACATTTTAAGCTTGGGGAAACTATTGATATTAAAAACGTATTGCGTGGAAAACAGAACAATTCATTAAGCTTGATAAATTTAGTAATCACAGCTACCATAGTTCCACCTCTTCTTTCTTAGTAAAACCAAAGCCACATTGCATCACTTACGAGTACAGCTTGGCCTTCAACAAAGGGAACCAAGAATTTAAAAACACTTCTGATGCTGAGCAACTAAAAATTGTTTTTATGATTTTTCCTCCAGTCTTTCAGTGTTCTCTCCCCTACATCCAAATCACGAGCTACTTTTATCAATCGTTCACCTTTATCATATCTTCTTTCATTTACATATACAACAGTCAGAGTCGGCCCGAGCTATGGGTGAGTCGGGCGGTTGCCCGGGGCGCCAAAATATTGGGGGCGCTAACCAGATTATCTGTCTATACCAGGGGACGCCAAACTTACGCTCGGAGCCGCATTCGATAATCTTCAGAAGTTCGCGAGCCGCATGACACATCCCGAGCTCATAAATTTACGAACAATAACACATAATCTGTATCCGAAGCAATTCAGATATAATACATGTCCCTAAAGCATCCGCAATACGTCTCAAGTCACACTACGACATTGTGTTCTGTAATGAAAGACGTTGACAGGCCTCCGAGTGTAAATTTAAAAGAGCCGCATACTAAATTACAAGAGCCGCATGCGACTCGAGAGTTGCGGTTTGGCCACCTCTGATCTATACATTACATCTAGATTAAGTTAATTCTCATTTTCATTATCGATTATTTCACGGAGTAATGAATAAATGAAAAAGTTATTTTATAAATATCTTAACAACATTTTACGGAAGGAGCGCTTGAGCGGTTTCTCGCCCGCGACGCTAAAATATCTCGGGCCGCCCCTGACAAGTGTTGTTTTCCTTTCCAGTGTAACCGTTAGAAAATAACGGAAAAAACTGAAGAAATTAGAATAAAAATCGAAAGTTTTTAAGAAAAGCACTTGTAAAGATAGTTGCCAAAAGTAATTTTTATGCAAAAAATTAAGAAGCATGCAAATGTAGAAAAGAGGAAGTCGCGTTAATTGTGATTACTATACGGAATTCTCTCGTCTTAGAAATAAAGAATTATCAAATAATTCATGTGTTGTAAAAATATTTTTCATTCGGAGACGTTTCATTGCATCAATTTCCCACGAAAGAGGAGAAGTAGGGCTGGAGAGTGGGTTAAGCGAGCATCGGTTAAGACAGTCTACCATCCAACAAATAAAGACGCAATAATGCAAGCTGCAGACATGCAGAAAACCATACATATAGTAAGAATATGTGGATGGGCGCTTTTAAGTACCTCGAGATAACATTTGCTTTTCTCATATTTATCTCTCTAGCGTACGAATAGCCACATGATGTTCCTCGATACACAGCTGCCATGCCCACTCAGAAGGAAAGCCGATTTCTATAAACGGCGAGAGAAGATTACGTAATCTAAGACGACGCGGGAAGACTCGACGGCTGCAAATGAGCGCCCGCTTCCCATCTCCGATCCAAGTTCTGACAGACGGGAGGCGCATTTCGGGCGATTAACAGTACATTCGACCGTCATTCTAATACCACCTCGACTCTTCTCCACGCACAGAAAATTGCCTTCCAGATCGAAAAATAGCTGCGTTGAGTTTGCCCAGACCCACTCTCGAGAGAATCCTTGTTTTTACTTTCTCCATATAGAAGTACGTACATATAGAGAACGTATGGTTTTCATGAAAAAAAAATCGAATTTGAGATTTCAACGGAAATACATGTTTTAAAGTCCCCTGAACACGTTTTGACTATTTTCTCGATGATATTTGTGGTTGTCTGTGACTGTGACCGGAATTATGTGGGTGCTCTAACTCAAAAACTATTAATCAGGTCAACGCGAAATTCCATATTTAACATTTTGTTATAGGGAAAAGAACTGATTAGATTTGGTAAAATTCGGTCGACCGGAAGTTGGTGTTTACTCTTGTCACATCCGTTTTTACTTTCTCCATAGGGAAAAGTATTGTTGTAATCATGAAAAAAATCGATTTCGAGATTTCAACGGAAATACACGTTCTGTGGTCCCCTGAACACGTTTTGACCATTTTCTCGATTATGTCTGTGTATGTGACAGCTTTCTTGTGGGTGCTCTAACTCAAAAACTTTTAATCAGGTCAATCCGAAAGTTTATATTTAACATTTTTATGAAAGTCACAAGAATTGATTAGTTTTTGGTAAAAATCGGTCAACCGGAAGTGGGTGTTTACTCTTGTCACTCATCCGTTACTTTGAAATATTGGCTTTAATATTTGATATATGTAAAAATGTATCGGAATAAAAGTTGTAGGAAATTTAATTGTCTACAACCTTTGATTGAAGCATTTTCACATATAATGAATTGTTTAAGAGATATTTTGAAAATTAAATATTTTTGCTGCCACCACCTACCGGCGACTATTGTTAACAATTGACGCTTAGTTACGTCTTAGTAACGCTCCTTTTTATTTTATTAATTGTTGGAGATTTCTAGCTATATTTAATAACAGATGGCTATGGTATGTCTATTTATGTTCTTTGTAAAGTCTTTAAATTTTCCCATATAATACATTGTTTAAGAGATATCTTATATTTGTAGCTGCCACCACCACGCCACCTACCGATGACAATTGTTAACAATTGATGCGTAGTTACATCTTAGTAACGCTCATTTCTCTTTTCTTAATTATTGGAGCTTTGTGGCTATATCCAATATCAGAAAGCTATGGTTTGAATTTATTTCTGTTCTTTGTGGGCTAAAATTTTCTTGGTTTCTTAAAATATTTATTATTATGTAACCTATTTGGAATTTTTAGAAATATTACAGATATGGAGAAAGTCATGTGGTGGCCACATCAGATTTTTTAAATATTTGCTTTAATATTGAATGAATGTAAAAAGGTGCAGGAATAAAAGTTGTAGGATATTTAATTTTCTACAATGTTTGTTTGAAACATTTTCACAAATGATGCATTGTTTAAGATATATTAAAAAATAATGTTTTAACTACCACTGCCACGCCACCTACCGGCGACTATTGTAAACACTTTACACCTAGTTACGTCTTAGTTAGTGACGCTCTTTTTTATTTTCTTAATTGTTGGAGCTTCTTGGCTATATTCAACATCAGAAGATTACGGTTTATGTTTGTTCTTTTTAAAGCCTTTTAAAATTTTCTCGCAGTTCCTTAAAATATATATTATCATTTCACCTATTTGGAATTTTTAAAAATACTAGTGTTACTCGCAAAAACTTTTGCGAAATCAGAAATCTGCATATTTAAAAGTAATAGTTGCCAATTTCCCTTATAAAATTATACAACTGATATTTTGAATGTCATGTTTGTTTTTATAATTTATATGTGCAATTTTAATGTCTCCCCTATACAAAAAAGGTCATATTCCAGTGTTGAAACAAAGAAAAGATTTTTTCTTTTGGTCAATCATTAAAAATGCCCACAGTTTACACCCAGTTTACTGAATAATAATAATATTTACTTATTAACATTGGAATCTATTGTTTGACATTACTACAACTATAATTTCGATGCTTCATAAACAGCGCGATGCGAATAACGCAATTCTTTGTCTTTTTGAAGGCATATTTCTTATTTTTGCGTGGATTATTCTGACGCTTAAGCGCACTCCTAACTTGCTTATTGTACCAACATGGCTCTTTATTGCCGACCTTCAATTTAATTGGAATGTACTTATCGATGCCCTCTAGCATTATATCCTTGAATAAGTCCATGACAACTCAGCACCTGATCGTTCGGTCATATCACGGAAGCCAGGTAGTATTTCTCGTAGGCGCGACCTGAAGCTTGAAAAGTCTACCTTAGCAAATATATAAATCTTTCTTTGAGGCTTAGGGAACCTCTCGATTTTCAACTTACACTCTGCATACGAGGTGTGTACAAAAAGTTCGTGCACTGATTTTTTTTCTTCCGACGTGGCATCGCTGTAAGTTTCTACAGTAGTGCAACGTCTAGGGGAAAGCCTCACGTGTCCTCAGTAAAAGTTTGGTCACGGTCGAGTGAGATCTCTGCTTTTGGTGTATGTTTTTGTGAACGTACTTTTGGTCGTGTCGGCGGAATGGAGCGAGACGTTTTAACCGAGCAAAGAACCAATATCAAATTTCTCGTAAAACTTGGCAAAAACGGCCAGGAAATTCTACAAATGTTGGAAATGGTGTATGGTGAGTCTGCCATGAAGCGTAGAACTGTGTATAAATGGGTGGACCGGTTCAAGGAGGAGAGGGAGAGCGTCGATGACGACGCACGAGCGGGGCGCCCTTCAAAATCACTTGTCGATGAAAACATTCAACGTGTTTACGATTTGGTGAAGGCAGACCGTCGAATTACCACTAGAATGATTGCAGAAATACTTGGAATAAGTAACGGTAGTGTTCAGACAATTTTAAAAGAAGATTTGACCATGCGGAAGATGTGTGCAAAAATTGTTCCGAAAGTTTTGACTGACGAGCAAAAACAAGGACGTGTTGATTGATGCAATGACTGGATCGAGAGTGCCCAGGATCCAAATTTTCTCGAAAGGGTGATAACTGGAGACGAATCCTGGATTTACGAGTATGACCCTGAAACAAAAAGGCAGAGTGAAGAGTGGAAGCACCCTGATTCGCCTCGCACCAAAAAAGCGCGCAAGAGTTGTTCAAAAATCAAGACCATGCTCATCGTTTTTTTTTCGATATTCGTGGAGTTGTTCATCATGAATATGTTCCAGCAGGTCAAACTGTTAATGCAAAATTCTATGTTGAAGTCTTGAAGCATCTGCGTGAACGTGTGTGATGTTCACGACCCGAATTGTGGGCGGAGAACGCGCGGATCCTGCATCAGGACAATGCACCTTCGCACACCGCGCTCGTTACGCGCGAGTTTTTGGCCAAAAACAAAATCACTGCCATGGACCACCCTCCCTATTCGCCTGATGTAGCACCCTGTGACTTCTACCTGTTCCCTAAAGTGAAAAATATTATGCGGGGTGAACATTTTTGTGGATGTTGATACCATAAAACGAGAAACGACGAAGCTCCTAAAGGGACTGACAAAGGAGGACATGCAGCACTGCTTTCAAGAATGGAAGAAGCGTTGGACCAAGTGCATTCTGTCAGGGGGAGAGTATTTTGAGGGTGACCACATCCCCGTTCCAGAATAATTTAATTTGGATTTTTGGTGAACCGAGTGCACGAACTTTTTGTACACACCTCGTATAAGACCAGATGATCACTTATTACATCTTCAATGGTGACTTTGTTTATTCTTTCTGGGACGTTAGTTGCTAATATGCGATGCGATGTATTGAATGCCTAATAAGATATGGTTCATAACCAACAGCTAAATTACTCAAATGTTTGATAGGTATTTTTATCTATTCAGTCGCCAAATAAAATTCATACCAATAAGAGCTATATAAAATAGCGCAATAGATTATTATACATCTCTGAGTTTACAGGGAACAAGTTACAACGGAGAACAGATAAAAGATAATTTGGTAATTTTCTTTCACCCCACCACAACTCGAGATATCCCAGAAAGTTAAAGTTTATACTACTGACAAATGGAGCGATTGCCCGATTGAAATTCGGAAGTCAAATTCCAACTAATTTTCCTGCATAAGTTTTTTTTATTTCTACATAAAAGAATAAAATTATAAAATCATTTTCATCATTGATGCTTTTTAAGTAAACTATTTTAGGTTCTAAAAGAAAAATAACTTGATAGAATTACGTACATTCCGTGAATAAACGTCGAGAGCATCTGCTTTGTCACCAAAATGCGCGTCTTTTTGTCCCAGCTGTTTTATGAGCACCAGAGCTATATAAATTATCAACTGGATTAAAGCAATAACACGAGGTCGACCATATTTCTTCGAATAAGTGGCAAGCGATGCGACGTGAGCAGAAGAACAGAAAACCATCAGTGCAGCGGTGTTTACGTTTAGAGATAATCTTGCGAGAGGTTAATGTGGCGCATTGGTCTTTTCACATTCCATTTGCATATCTATCGCCGGAATAACGACCGAGATAACAATGAGCGCTTTCTTTTAAGTGGCGAGAATGAGATTACAGCCAGATGGTTCTTAAAATATCTCCGACCGCCAGATGTTCACGTTATTCGGAGTTTACGTTCAAGACAATTGCTACTCACGTGGAGTCATACTAAGGGCAAATTTCCGATGATAAGCACTGCCACGGAATGCTTACGTCAACAAATATTTACGCGAAACCCGCGCAATCGCACGTCCACTTTCTCCTCTTCTCCGATCCGATTCTTTTCTTCCCCTAAGAAGTAAAAGCACTGAACACGAGGTCGCGCCATACCCACGTCTCAAGCTTTATTATCTCTTGTCAAACGGAACGTAAACAACTGGAAACATTCCAAAATGATAACTTAAGTCCAATCCACGTCAACAAGTACCCGTTTGTTGTTTATTATGATCCTTGATAACCCTAGAGGAAATCGAACCGTACCGTTTTGTACCTAAACCGACCTCAGATATACTATAATATTTGAGCCTCTGAGTCTGCGATATAGGTGGAGGTCCATCTGGGCCCGCCAAATACGACCTCTAGAGGTCAAATTTAAACACCATTGGGCGCATTTTGGTGAGTTCGCTCCTCAAACTGAGATTACTGTGACATTATCCGACGCATTCCACAGGGAACTATCGAGCTCGTCCTGACGCTGAAAAAAATTCAAGAACAAGCATTAAAAAAATACTTGTCTCAGGTATCTCCAATAACCACAACAAGGTTGAAAAAACCAGATGGGCAAAGCAGCCGTCTTCAGTGGTAACTCACCGAAAATAGATTCTACTCGATCCTATAGAATCTATTTTCGGTATTGGAGATATCTGATACTATAAGTACTTTTTTCAAAGTGCAAACAGATTCCCGCAACAAAGACGCGAAAGCTTATTTAACTTATTCTGATTCTAAAACCTAGCAATAAAATATTCTTGCAGATAAAAAACACAAATAAGGGAATTAAAAATGTAATTGAGCCACCGAAGATCCAGGCCTAATACCAAAAAAACAGGAAAATATTGCTGAAAAAGAACTAAACAAAATTATATTAAAGTTGATTTCATTCAATCTCTAAGTAGCGCGGACTCGTACTTTCTGTCAATGACCTCGAAGTACTGCTTCAGGAGCTGTTAGTAAAAAATTAATAAGAATAAACAATAGACTAAAAACGTATAGAACAAAAGCATAGTCGGGGGAGGCAGTGGCGGAGTGGTTAAAACGTTGGCATCCCACGCAGCGGTCCCAAGTTCGAATCGGGTGGAGGTCAGATTTTTAAGCCTGGGATCGTCCCGTCCCCTACTTATGTGGTTTGAGGAGACCGCGCAAGTCAACGCTCTGGCCTTCGGAGGGGACGTTGAGCAGTTGGTCCCCTTGGTTATCTTCGTAAAGAGTAGGCTAATGCCTGCTCCAGGTTTCCCTCCTCCTTGAGTGTGTATTCGATGTAGGAGTAATGACTATAATAATCCAAGAGGTTGACCAGCCAGAAATGCACACACAAAAGCATGGTCGTTGGAGAGACTACCTCCAACTACAGAAACAGCGCAGAGGGCAAAATCGGAAGAGAATGCGGAGGAAGAAAGGAGGGTAAAAGAGAATGGGAGATGCAAGGGGAGGAAAAGAGAGAGGAAGAGAGAGAGGGAGAGAGAGAGAGAGAGGGAGAGAGAGAGAGAGAGGGAGAGAGAGAGAGGGAGAGAGAGAGAGGGGAGAGAGAGAGAGGGAGGAGAGAGAGAGAGGAAAAGAGAGAGAGAGAGGAAGAGAGAGGAAAAGAGAGAGAGAGAGGAAGAGAGAGGAAAAGAGAGAGAGAGAGGAAGAGAGAGGAAAAGAGAGAGAGAGAGAGAGGAAGAGAGAGGAAAAGAGAGAGAGAGAGGAAGAGAGAGGAAAAGAGAGAGAGAGAGAGAGGAAGAGAGAGGAAAAGAGAGAGAGAGAGAGGAAGAGAGAGGAAAAGAGAGAGAGAGGAAGAGAGAGGAAAAGAGAGAGAGAGAGGAAGAGAGAGGAAGAGAGAGGAAAAGAGAGAGAGAGAGAGGAAGAGAGAGGAAAAGAGAGAGAGAGAGGAAGAGAGAGGAAAAGAGAGAGAGAGAGGAAGATAGACAGATAGATAGATAATCGTCTTTATTCGGGCGAGAGAGAGGAAAAGAGAGAGAGAGGAAGAGAGAGGAAAAGAGAGAGAGAGAGAGGAAGATAGATAGATAGATAGATAATCGTCTTTATTCGGGCGAGAGAGAGGAAAAGAGAGAGAGAGGAAGAGATAGAGAGAGGAAGAGAGATAGAGAGAGGAAGAGAGAGGAAGAGATAGAGGAAGAGAGAGAGGAAGAGAGAGAGGAAGAGAGAGAGGAAGAGAGAGGAAGAGGGAGAGGAAGAGGGAGAGGAAGAGAGAGGAAGAGAGAGAGGAAGAGAGATAGAGAGAGGAAGAGAGATAGAGAGAGAGAGAGGAAGAGATAGAGAGAGAGAGAGGAAGAGAGATAGAGAGGAAGTGAGATAGAGAGAGGAAGAGAGATAGAGAGAGAGAGGAAGAGATAGAGAGAGAGAGGAAGAGAGATAGAGAGAGAGAGGAAGAGAGAGAGAGGAAGAGAGAGAGAGGAAGAGAGAGAGAGGAAGAGAGAGAGAGGAAGAGAGAGAGAGGAAGAGAGAGAGGAAGAGAGAGAGAGGAAGAGAGAGAGAGGAAGAGAGAGAGAGGAAGAGAGAGAGAGGAAGAGAGAGAGAGGAAGAGAGAGAGAGGAAGAGAGAGAGAGGAAGAGAGAGAGAGGAAGAGAGAGAGAGGAAAAGAGAGAGGAAAAGAGAGAGGAAGAGAGAGAGGAAGAGGGGGCGGAGGGACGGACGAACACGCCAGTTGGGAAATTCTGCACGTCACCTCGGCGTGAGCAGCGACTGCCAAGTGGATAGGTATGGGACGGAAGTTGGGAATGGGGGAAGAAGAGAGGGGAGGGAGGGAGACGAGAGAGAGAGGTGTAGAGGAGGAGATGGAGGGAAAGAGTGGGAGGGGAATAGGTGGAGGAAGGATGAAACGGACGGAAAGAGAGAAGGGAACGACAGTACAGGAGACTTTCTCCCTCGGTTTTCATGTAACGGGTGGTGG